>CAJNDS010002734.1:152807-442807 GCA_905221605.1 Symbiodinium natans | reverse complement strand
CCGTATGCGAAGAGTCGTTGATCGGGATTCTAGTACCCCCCCCCCCCCCCAAGAGAATCCCTATTTCAGCACTGTTAGTATTCTAGGAACCCCCTACTCTAATCCCGATGAAGGACTGTTAGCATACGGAGGAACATCCCAAGTTGCCACCTTCTTGAACTGTCCTGATTCAGATATCCCCTTATCATCGGGAGGTCCCGGGAAGCTACCCCTACCCATACCCACATACCCACATACCCATATAATTACCCATATACCGATGTCATAATAGCCATATACCCATATACCCATATACCCATATACCCATGTGCGATCTGGTCACAGGTCGCCATGCATTCAGACATCAAGCAGCTCGACAAGAAGCTGAGCAAGCTCTCGCGCGTCCTGCGCGACGCTAAGCCTGTCGGCTGCAGAAAGGGAGGCCTTGTAGCCACTGTCGGGTTCCTCAGTCCCTTAGGGTTTAGGGTTTAGGGTTTAGGGTTTAGGGTTTAGGGTTTAGGGTTTAGGGTCAACTTTCCATCACCGAGGTTAATCGGCGGCCGGGGGGGCTCCATGAGTAAGGCGCGCCATCCGACCAGCCGTGCGCATGATCTGATGATCTTCAGGCTGAAGTCCTTGGAGGGCGATAACCCTGGCAGCTTCTCAAGGAAGGTCTCAGCCCATTGAAGCTCGGCCTGTGGGGAACACCCCCCCCCCCCACCTACCCCCCAGCATGTGTGTGTCGCTGAACGACGATGAACGAGCGGATGCGACGGCGGAGTTAGGCTTGCGAAGCAAGTTAGCGGCCGCCCTGCTATTTGTACCCTCCTACTTGGAGGTTTATGGCTTAAACGTAGGGTTATAAGTAGGGGGAGCCATGGTTCGAACCGTATTTTGGGGTACTTCTAACCCCACTTCTAGATACCCACGAAGCTTCAAGTAGGTGAAGCTTGCCTCGCTGGTAGCTCCTTTGGGATTTGGGTTTTAAGAGCGCCAGACGTGCTCACCTGCGTGGTGAACCTGCCATGCGTACCTCGGTGGTCAGACTCAGGTTTCTGATGTTTTCTGCGACGAAAGGGCGACAGGGGCCGAGTTTGTTTCGTTTGCCTGCGGACTTCGAGCTTTATGTCAGGGCCTACATGTTTAGGGTTTAGGGTTTAGGGTTTAGGGTTTAGGGTTTAGGGTTATAATGACTCCTTGGGCAAGGGCCGAAGGCGAACCGAACACATATCACGCGTTTCACACTCTAACAGCACACTGCCGCGGACTGCCGCGTCTGGGAAAAAAAGGGTCCAGGCTAGGGTCAATTTCAGGAGGGTTGCTTCAGAGGATCTAAGGGGCCAACCTAGGGTTGGTTTTTTATGACATGCAAGGACATTCAAGGGGTTCATGACATTGCATGTGCACATTCCACAAGGTTCGTCACATGACATTCCTTCTGATTCTGGCATCTGGCACAGTTCTGGCAAGCCGAGGTTGTATGTCAAGAGACTCCCAATTCGTTGGCTGAGCAATTTGCCAAGCCATACATTTGCCACGGCATCTCTCTGTTCTACGATGCTTCGCAGGAGAGAAGCATCTAGCATTTCATATTGACAGGCTTGGGCTCGCTGCGAAGATCTTGTAGGAATGCATCATATCTGCAATGCAACTTCTCACGGCAGTCACACCACAGAGTGAAGAGTTCCCATACCTTGAACACAACACAAAACTTCTCGCAGCAAATGGCACAAGTCTGAGACTTTGCAAGCTTGCGAGGCCTCTTTCATTTGCCGGCCTTGCTTGCGACTTTGTACTTTGTTTCCAATCGTTTGAGGCCCTTCTCCGCGGGTTCAGCCGCCACCCACGTAACACACTTTGCGCCTGCTTGCACATTGCCATCCGTAGCTTTGCCAAGTCGGTGAAGGTAGGGCTGAAGCATGCTCAAACTCTAGTGGCAACTGGATGGCTGGCGAATCCGTGGCATCCTGGGTCATCGCACATTCGGCCTGATTTGATGCTTTCCTCTACGTCCAGACGCGGCACACTCTTTTTGTACATTGCCTTCTCTGGTGCCGCTCTGGAGGACCTCCGCGCGCGCTGCTTCAGCGCACGGACCCCTGCGAGAGTGCGAGAAACCAGTGCGTGCAGCTTGCAGGATGCAGCCGAGTTGAAGCTGTAGGGTTACGACTATTTGCTTAATGAACCCCAAAAGAATAAAAAACAATAATCCCCTTATGAGGGAGAATATTTTTCATTTTTTTGGGGGTTCTTAAGCAATTTAGTAGGTTGCTACGTGTTGCTACTGAGTGATGCGTGGACACTGACCCCCCCCACTGCAGCTTAACGACACGCTTTTATGGTTTGGAGCAGGCCAGAGGGGGAAGCCGAACGGAAGCCTCAGCGTGGCCGAGTGAGCTGTCTTGGGTTTAGGGTTTGGGGTTTGGGGTTTCGGGTTTCGGGTTTAGGGCATGCAGAATGATGCACTGCTTCAACTGCAAGCGGTTGCAAGTGCTGGCTTGTGTACTCAGCTGTCGGCATGCCATGTGAGTTGTTGGGCGACTTACGTACACACTCTCTATATATAGACATACAGACACACACACACACGTATATATATATATATATATATATATTTTAATTTTTTTTTAACATGAACCATTTGGTATTACTATTGTATTGCTGTCGTAATATTTGGTCGTAGGTAATACAAGCTGTAATATGAAATATCATACATGTTTGAATCAAATATACATGGTATTTGTTTATGGTTCAGTTTTTCTTTCAGTCGATCGCCTTTGTCCGTGGTGTGTTGAAAGCTCACCGCGGTTTCTGCTGACCAAAGTACAGAGAGACTCGGGGAAAGAGCTGTGCAGATGCCCAGAAGTCGGGCAGAAGGTGCAGGGAAAGAAAGTCAAAACCCTAAACCCTTAACAAGAAACCCAAAAACCCTAAACCTAAACCCTACAGAGACCTGAAGTAATGTTTTCCAGGAGCTCCTTGCTTTCATACAGTACTGGCAGCTTTCCCACGTGACGTCTGGGACCAAGTGGCGCGAAGCTAGGGTTTAGGGTTTAGGGTGGTTTAGGGTAGTCCTCAAGCCCAGTTGCAAAAGGGTGGTTTAGGGTCTAGGGTTCAGAGTTTGGGGTTGGGGGTGGCTCATTGTAGCAGAACAGTTCGTCCACTCGTGGCGTATCTCAACCCATGTCTGCCAAGGGCTCAGGCCGTGAAGGCCTTGTCAGCCAATCTACAAAGGCAGGTGCTTTCTGAGCCTCCTCCTCGGCTGAAGTCGTCACGTTCTTGCTGAGCGGCCTCTCTTGCGTTGCATTCCCAAAGAGCCCAATACCCCTTAACTAAGGAATATGGCTTAAATTACAAAAGGATCCTTATTATGATTTACGGAATATGCCGTAACCAAGGGGTATTGGGCTCTTTGGGTTCTTTGCCAGAAGCCACCTTGCTGGGCGTACCTGAGGTTCCGTCCCAAGCAGGGCACCCGCAATGTGGAGGCGTTGCTGCATGGCTACATCAAGAGCATCACGCCCTCGCCTGAGTCATACGCCGGTCCCGGCCCCCTTGCCTTTCTGGGTTTACTTGGTTAGGGTTCAGGGTTTAGTGTTTAGGGTTTAGGGTTTAGGGTTAGGTTGGGTGCTTAGAAGTAGTGGTACAAGTAGGGCAACGATGGCCATAACCTTATTTCGGGTACTTGTCTAACCCCACTTCTAAGTACCCACTAAGTACCCATGAACCTTTAAGAAGGGTTTAGGGGTTTAGGGACTTGCCCGGCAGTGTTCGAAGAGGCCTGGATGCAAACGGGTGCTTCCAAGATGCCAAAAAAGGGTGGTTGCGCAAAAGAAGGGTGTGGTCGCTGGCAGGTCTCCTGCGGGGCCCGAGGCCAAGGACGGAAGTGCGCGAATCTCTCGCTGTCTCCTTGAGCAGATCCCTAGAAGAAGCCCTAGAAACCCTAAAGGGGCCCTGCTTCTTCTCCAAGTCCCCCAAAAACCCTAAGAGCCCTAAACGCCCTAAAAGCCCCAAAAGCCCCCAAGGGCCCTAAACACCCTAAAGGGCCCTAAACCCTCGACCCACACCAACCAGCCGAAGGAGCCACGGGCGCCGAAGGCTCAAAAGCAAAAGGCCGGAGACTTCGAGTCGATGGGTTGTGCCCAGACCCCTGGGAGGATCCAAAGGTAGAACCCCCCAAATTCTGCAAACCCTAAACCCTAAACCCCAAACCCTAAACCCTAGGAAGCCTTGCAGGCCACTACTATTGGGTCATTCTGAGGAACCCTTAAGGGGATCTACTTTTTTGATCCTTCCAAAGGTCTGGTTTAGGGTTTAGGGTTTAGGGTTTAGGGTTTAGGGTTGAGGGTTTAGGGTTTAGGGTTTAGGGTGGATATTGCTCGGAGTTGCTGCGTGCGTGCTCCGTGGCCACTGCAGTGAGATGGGTTGAAAGCAGGATGCAGGAGGTCCCGCAAAAGCTCCAAGACTCCTGATTTAAGGAATATTCCTTAAACCATATAAGGACCTTTTAAGGAACCCTATCATAATTTAGGGAATAGGCCTTAAAAAAAGGGTATTGGAGTCCCTGGGTTCGGGTAGAGGTTCCAGGATGGAACTGCGTGTGATGGAGCGCGATTGCTTGAGATATGGCTACTTGGAGGTTCGTGGGTACTCAGAAGTGGGGTTGTAAGTAGGGTAACTATGGTTTATAACCTTATTGAGTTTAGGTTTAGGGTTTAGGGTTTAGGGTTTAGGGTTTAGGGTTTAGGGTTTAGGGTTTAGGGTTTAGGGGTTTGTAACCCCACTCAGAAGTGCCCATATAAACCTTCAAGTCTTGATGTGTCAGGCGAAGAAAGAAGCTCCCAAGAAGCAGCCTGCCTGCACCTGGCCGATCTCGTGCCATGAAAGTTCAGGGTTTAGGCTTTAGGGTTTGTGGTCCTCTGTTTGGGTACCCAAATATATAAGGCTCCGTAGTATATCAGGAACCCCATACCAGCTGCTATTTGCTTCAGAACCCCCAGAACATACAACATATCCTTCTTTCTATGGGTAATATAGGGATTGTTATCTCTTTCCTAATTATTAGTATTATTGTTATGAAGATTTTATCTATATTTTTGTTATATATACATATGTATGTATACATGTATACATATATATATATATAGTTTTTTTGGGGGGGGGGGGCGGGTTGGGTTCTTAAGCAAAGAGTAGGGAGTGTCCGCCGCTGGAAGCATGCCAGTCGTCCTTGAGGCTTGAGTCGATGAAAGAAAAAGCTAAGGCCACGGTTTAGGGTTCAGGATTCAGGGTTCAGGGCTATTCTGGCACGTTTCGGGGGACCTCAGGGGAAGCCATTTCTGTCACAGAGTTGCTGGGCATGTGCGAGTCGGTGAGTTCTGCAGTCAGCGCGAGCTGGCAACATTGCGCAGGAAACGGCCACGTCCACAACAGGCCGGCCCGCCTCTTTTTTGCTTATGCCGATCTCCGTACGGAGTACAGCTGGCCCGCAGATGTCAGCCGAAGATGGGCATCACCTCGGCATCTAAAGTTACCGGCCCCTTACCGGCCCCCAGGCCATCATGACCATCACCATCATCACCATCCGAATAAAAATGTTACACGTGGCTCACGCAAGGGCAGAGGGTTTCATCATTCCAGGTGCAGCACCTGTGGCCCCGCAGCAGAGGCCTAGGGCAGGGATGCCTTGGACTTGTCATCTCATACTTGAAGGTTCATTAGGGTTTAGGGTTTAGGGTTTAGGAGTACCCCCCCCCCCCCCCCCAATAAGGCCGTACCCACCACGGTGGCCCTACTCATAGCCCCGCTGCACACATGAACCTCCGAGCAACCCTGTACACCTCACCGTTGATAATCTATCACATTTAAGATAATAATCACCAAATTGATCTGTTTTATTTTATTTGTGTCAATTTTGGTATCATTTACTGTGGACAGGTCGGTCCAGGCCCCGAAATCAAAGCCGCCGCCGCCCCAAGTTCGACGAGACCCTACGCCGGAAACGCTATTTGGAGGTTCATGGTACTTACCAATAGTACCTGCAATTATAACCCACTTATAAGCCCCTTAAGTGCCCGGAGAGTGTTAGAAGTACAGTTATAAGTACAGTTATAATTGCTTAAGAAGTACCATGAACCTCCAAGTAAACCCTTGCAGCTGTGGGGTACATGCTAGGTAGGATAAGGGGGGCCCTTAAACGGGAACCCTGTTTCACCCTCTTCTCAAACCCTGCGTTCCAGCTGTAGCGTCACGCCTGTGGATCTGAGTTGCTTGGGAGCCGAGGCTGAGCACCGGCTTTGCTGTGCATGGGCCTCGATCAATGAGCGCATCTTGTGGTACATCCCGGGTTTAGGGTTTAGGGTTTAGGGTTTGGGGTTTAGGGTTTAGGGTTTGGGGTTTAGGGTTTAGGGTTTAGGGTGCATGGGTGCCCAAACACTGGCACGCTTTACCAGCTCCGTTGACGGCGTTTCTCAGGTTGAGGACTTATCAAATACTCAAATACTCGCAATTCTAAACACTAAACCCTAAACCCTGAACCCTGAACCCTAAACCCTAAACCCTGAACCCTGAACCCTAAACCCTAAACCCTAAACCCCCCCCCCCCCCCCGCCCCGATGTTTGTTCAGGCTCAACGAGTCCAGCTCCGAGGCCGAGGAAGAGGACACTTCCCTCACCTCAAAGCATCCTAAACCCTAAACCCTAAACCCCTTAACCCTTAAACCCTAAACCCTAAATCTTACACCAGGGGAGACCCCCCCAACTCGAGCGCGCTGGGCCCTGGTTATCACGTACTCTGTACATCTCTGTGCCTTCCGGGGGGGTAGGCGCTTAAGGCCTTAAGGGATATGTTATACTTTTCCCTTTTCGGGTTTAAGAGGATTATATGTAGGAAGATTTTTCAGAGGGTTGACAGGGCCAACCTATGTGCATCAATGTGGTAGACTTGTGACACACGATGCGGGCTGTTTGTGCCTGTGTTTGGCTCAACAAGGGTTGTGAGACGTCCGTCCCAACCGCGCGCATCGGAGGTTGTGGCCTTGCGCTTAGGCTTCTGCAGACCTCCTGCTGCGGTAGACTTGGGGGTTTCCGAAATCAGGGGGTGCCTTTTTCGGGTCCTTACGACTATTTGGGGGTCTAGATGAGGGCCCCTTATTCTCGCAAACCCGCACTTTGCAAAGCACAGTCATCGGGGTATGACTGCATGAGGATGTCATCTCTCACATTCTGTGCCTCTGCACACCTACGTATGCTTGAAGGTTCATGGGTACTTAGAAGTGGGCTTATAAGTACCCTAAATAAGGTTATAACCATACTTGCCCGGCTTGTAACCCTACTTTTTAAGTACCCATCCAAAGCACAGCATCGGGGTATTCTGTGCCCTCTGCCACAGTTACGTATGGCTCAATCAGCTGCGTGTTGTTCAGTCGACGTTGTGCGCAGCTTCCTCCAGTTGCAGACATGCCGAAGAAGCGTCGCGGCCTGGAACGGGCAGCCTTTGATTCTTTCTACAGAGGTTTAGGGTCTAGGGTTTTGGGTTCAGGGTTTAGGGTTTAGGGTATAGGGTTTAGGGTTTAGGGTTTAGGGTGTAAGGTTTAGGGTTTAGGGTTCCTTCTCCCCTCGACCCCCCCCCGGACCCCCAAACCTCCAATCTGAGGCCTACCAGCGAAGAGAAGTATCAGAACTTCAGCGACAGTGGCATGAGGGACCCTCGCCTTCAACTTAAGCAAAGGGTTTTGGATGGTTTAGGGCATAGGGTTTAAGGGTAAGGGTGTAGACCTGTAGATCTCACAGGCCGTCATGCTGCTGCCGCTGTAGAGCAGCCGCGCCGGGCCCACATGACTCGAATCCCTGGTTATTTTGGGGGTTTAGGGTTTAGGGTTTCCTACTTCCCAGGATCGCGTGGCTGCGGTTCACTCACATGAGTACCAGCCTCCGACGCTGAGCTCAGAAGAGGACCCGTCGCAGCAGCCATCAGGATTCACATCAAGCGGATGGGACAAGTACTACTTCTTCAGCAATCCAGCCAACTGCTCCGGACCTGGCAAAGGCTGCGGGGCTTGATTTTGCTACCCCAAACCCTAAACCCTAAACCCTAAACCCTAAACCCTGAACCCTGAACCCTAAACCCTAAACCCTAAACCCTAAACCCTAAACCCTAAACCCTAAACCCTAAACCCTAAACCCTAAACCCTAAACCCTAAACCCTAAACCCTAAACCCTAAACCCTAAACCCTAACCCTAAACCCTAAACTCTAGACCCTAAACCCTGAACCCTGAACCCTAAACCCTGAACCCTAAACCCTAACCCTAAACCCTAAACCCTAAACCCTAAACCCTAAACCCTAAACCCCCATGTCAAAGGTGGCCTGCATCCAACCGCACGGCTGGGGCGCAATCGTCCAGCGATGAATGGACCCCAGACCTTCACGATTGAAGCCTTCAGCCCAGAGGAGCTGTGGGGTTTAGGGTTTATAGGGTTTAGGGTTTAGGGTTTAGGCTAGAGGGTACCAGCAGCTGTTTTGTTTTGTTGTTGTTTTTCTTCTGGTATTCCCCACCCAGCCCACATGGAAAAAGGAGAAGGGTTAGAGGGTAGTAGGGGCCTTTGCTTAAGAACCCCCCCAAAAAATTGACAATATTCTTCCTTATATGGGTAAGATAGGGAGTATTCCCTTCGATTTTTTGGTGGTTCTTAAGCAAATCGTAGAGGAGCTGGCCTTTGCGCGGAAGAAGATTGAGAAGAAGGGTGCCCGCACCTCCTACACAGAGGCCTTCAGCCAGTTCCCCAGAAGCTCCACCTCGGTGCTTGGGCCCATTGAGAGGCTTGGGAGCCCAGTAGTGCCCTTTTACCCCTTTTTTTGAGTTTAGGGTTTAGGGTTTTTGGGTTTAGGGTTTAGGGTTTTTGGGTTTTTTGGGTTATGGTTTCCCTTTTAAGAAAAAGCCAACCCCCAAAAAAGGGGGTGCCCTTGTTGTAATATGGTTACTGGGCTGCCAAGGAGGGCCACGGGGCCACACATCATGAAGCAGGCCGCTGCTTCGGGGCAGTCGGTGTCCGACACCCTCAGCCAGGCCGGCTTGGGCGCGCTGACGCGCGCCATGACGGTGGTTATAGTGGTACCCTTTACCTTTTTTTGGGTTATATGGGGTTCCCTTATAAAACGTACCCAACCCCAAAAACAGGGTGCCCTTCTTAGAATGTGGTTGCTGGGCTACTCAGGCTCCATGACGGTGCCCGAGTTGATGGCAGGGCCCCAGACAGCGCACCGCATGGGCCCTCACTGGCCGCCTCCCGGTCCTGAGCGACCCGACCCGCTGAAGACCCGGCAGCAGCTCATGCAGATGGGCCCTCACCGTACCTTCGTGGAGCTTCATGCCAAAGACCGGAAGGCACCAGAGGAGTATTTGTACACCGTTACCAGGACATGATGAATCCACTCCCCTTCGACAGAGAGGTACTCTGACTCACAAGTCACCCATGCAGAACCCAGGCAGAACCGCAGAACTGCGGCGCTGCAAGCGCAACCGGCTTGTGATGCTTGTGCTCGCATCATTCATGTGTGTTTCACAATCGCCCTTCGGGAGATGGAGACGAGAAGCAGCAGGGCCCATATGCCATATTCACTCAGACACGGTCTCCATCTTCCGCTGCGGCTTCCTCTCACAGCCCAGCTGCCATGGCTGATCCATTGTGCAAGGCTGTGTGTCTTTTTTTGGGTTCCAAGCCGGCTTATGAAAGTTGTTTTGTGTCACCTGTGCCCCAGCGCAGCTGTGAGTGCAGACCTGCCGCGAGAATCAGATTGCCAGGATTTTCGTGAGCCCTTGGAGCTTGCTTGTGGTGCCGTTGATGGGTTTAGGGTTTAGGGTTCAGGGTTACGGGAGTTCGGATGCAAATAGGGTTTAGGGTTTAGGGTTTAGGGTTCAGGGTTTAGGGTTCAGGGTTCAGGATTTAGGGTTTAGGGGTGGCTTGTCGCATGTCCAGCCAGGCTGCCTTAGTCATTCAGATCCCTATCATCTCCGTACCACTAACTACCAGAACCACCTCCAACTCCAACTCCTCCACCAGGTCCCTTTGTCCGCAAGCCCTGAGACGAAGCCCTATAAACCTTTAGCCCGAATTCAGCACCAGGAAAGACGTCATCAGCGTAATCAGAAGCGATGCAGTTCGAGACATCATCGATTGGATTGAGGAAGCGATACCTAACCTCCAAAGCACTGCCCCTCAATGCATGTCTGCTTTAGGTTTTGCCGCGCACTCACGTTACTTATCTCTTGGTGTTCCATGTTTTGATATATTGCGTACTCCTACCTGGTACTTCAGAACTCTTGTTTCTTACTTATGACGCAATTCTTGCAGGTTATTTTTTGCTACTCAGTACATTTCCCCTTTTCTTGTTCCTTATTACTTATGTACGTTGCTTATTTTTTGCAGCTGTTTGCATATCTACTAGTTATTGCTTACTACATCACTTCCTCTTCGAGTTGTGCAAAAGGGACTATAAATTGACTTGCCTGCCAGCGGCAAACGAATGCCGGCAACGAACCGTACACCACCAGGCCACAAACATGACATGCGTAGAAACAGTGTCGTGACCTTTTTTTAAGGTTCAGAGATAGTTAGAAGTAGGATTGTAAGTACCATTAAGTACCTTTTTGTAGGGTTACAGCCAGTTATGGTTATAGTCATAGTCATAGACATTGTCATAGTCATAGTTATAGTTATAGTCATAGTTATAGTTATGGTTATAGCTATAGCTATAGCTATAGTTATAGTTATAGTTATAGTTGTAGTTATAGTTACCATACTGGACCATACTTACAACCGCCCTTTGACCCATGAACCTGCAAGATGGTCGGCCATCGTAAGCCCAGTCACCCACGTGGCCCGAGTTGCCTGACAAGCTCCCTAAACCCTAAACCCTAAACCCTAAACCCTAAACTCTAAACTCTAAACCCTTGTGCTAGGGTGAAAGTCGAAACCCTAAAACCCTAAACCCCCCCCCCCCCCCCCCCCCCCGAGGTTCCCGCCGTGTCACATCGGGAGCCCGTGTGAGACAAATGTCCTTCAGCCCGCAGGCGAGGTGGGAATGTTTGGCAGGCAGCGGTTGCGATTGGGAGCATGGCATCTCTTTGGCTGCTGCGCGTTTAGCGTTTAGGGTTTAGGGATTAGGGTCTAGGGTCTAGGGTCTAGGGTTTAGGGATTAGGGTTTAGGGGTAGCTTCGGGCACGAGGATGCCTTCTGGTGGTTTAGTGACTACTAGGATTCCGGCCGGCAGAAAGGGCTATGACAAGCCTTTCAGACTTTCAGAAGTATTTCTTGGATGAAGATTGGCAGCTGTCGCCCATTGTGCATGCAGTAGAGAAGAAGGAACTCACCACATGCTGCTGTTCTTGCCCAGTGGCTTCCGCGGCTGTGTGAGGCTCAAAGTAGCCAAGGGCGGAATCATGACCGGGTGACCCGATATGACCCGATGTTGCTAGCCTGGCTGGCTGTGAGCCATGCTGTGCACATTGACGCGACGGAAGTGAGCAGCTACTTTCGCTTCACCACCCCGTGGCTTTCTCAGTAGCGATGCGTTTGGTCCTGTGAGGATTGTCCTGTGACTCTGCATGTGCTCCTTGCACTTTGTGGCACGCTGTTTAAGAAGCGGCGTCAGATGTTCTTGCCTGCGTGCCTACGTGTGCGCGCGTGTGTGTTTGTGTGTCAGGTCCACGAGCGGGAACCATGCCTCCTACAAAAGCACCTTGGCTTCGCCACGCTAGCAGTGCAAAGTCGTCACTGTCTAATGCTTCGTTCCGACGGTTGACGTTCGCTTTGCAAGGTCACGTGCAGAACTTGTGCGTTGACATTGTCCAGTCTGAGGACCACTGTTCAGTGTCGCAGTCTCAGGAAATATGAGCATGTCCAAAAATTTGGGCCAAATGTTCCCCAACAGAGCAGAATCCCCTTAAAGGGGCCCCCAAAAAAGGGTTCCCACATTTTCGGAAACCCCGTATCTTGTTCTCAGCCTTTGTCAAGCCCGGAAATCGTCCAAGGTCACAGGACTGCTCACCTCTGACGCACTACGAATGCTCAGAGCTGTACGTTTCAGACGTGGCGGTCAATGTGGCTGTTCCGCACAGCCTTGATGACCATGTCCATGGTGGGGTTCAGGCCGGTTTAGGGTTTAGGGTTTTACACATGGCAGGATGGTACCTGCAAGGCTTCAAGAAGGGGCTTAGGGGGTTTAGGGTTTAGGGTGTAGGTTTAGGGTCACTTCTTGTCAGCAAGTTTTGTAGGACGAGCTGGTACATGGCAACCAGCGACACTTCTCGATAGAACGCCTCCAAAGAAGGGCTCAGGCTCAGGCTTACACAGCTAAGGCATGCAAGGGCAATATATGTATATACATATATATAATAATAATCATAATAATAATAATCATAATAATAATAGTCATAATAATAATCATAATAATAATCATAATAATAATCATAATAATAATCATAATAATAATCATAATAATAATAATCATCCTAATAATAGTAATAGATTAGATTAGATTATATTTTTATACGCCTTGTGGCCGGATGTGGCTGGCAGACCTACACTGAGTCAACTGGGTGGTCTCGTGCTGCTAGCGAAACATGCCATCTAAGTAGCCATCGTCGTTTGGCAGACCTATGAAGTAGCAGCCCTCTTGCAGAAACTTGCGCTCCCCGGGTGTACGCCAGCGCCTCCTACATGGTCCCTAAACCTAAAACCCTAAACCCTAAACCCTAAACCCTAAACCCTAAAGACCTTTAACGTACCCAACAAGGGGCCATGACTTCGAGAGAGCTGGTCACATGCCCCCGTCACAGGGCCTCAAGATGCTGAGGTTCTGCAAGTGGAGATGGAGTTCGAGGGTCACGTGACGTGGTGGTCGTTTGTGGAGCCTGAACTCGCAACAACCAGCATGGGCTTTATAGGGAAACGGGAACCCACAGTGGAACGAGCTGGCCCCGTGCAGCTTTTGTTAGGGCCGCAGTTGCCTTTGAGCTTGAGGAACTGGGATGTTCCCCCCCCCTTACACAAGCAGTCTAGCAGTCCTTAAGAGGGATGATCGTACCCCCCCTACTAGTAGAACCCCTTTTTAAAGGACTCTGAAGCACAAGACGAGAGGAACAGAGGAACCTCCCAGCTGAGGAATGTGGGGAAGGTCCGGCTGGAAGCTGCCCCTGGTGCACGAACTACCGCTCCTGTGTCGGCCCTATGGTCCAGACGGACACCAAAACCCTGAGACTGGGCCTTGATACCCCCTGGTTCTTGGCAGGGAGTGAGGGAACTGTAGGGGCCCTGTAGAGTCCCCTTTAAGGGATGGTTCTTGGGCACCGAAGTCCATCATTCCCTACTAAGAACCAGCCAGTAGTTGCAGAATCTTGGGTCATAACTGCTAAGGGCCAGTATAGGAAACCCTAAACCCTAAACCCTAAACATAAGATGTCGGACGCTGTTTTCTGGGAGCAGCTTGAGGACAGCGGGCAACTGCATCCTCTGGGAGTACAACACGCAAAAGAGCCGGGATGCTTTTGAGATCCTCGTGGCCATCTTCGATGGCTCTGAAGAGATGGTGGCGCATGAGCTGAAGCGTGGCAACCTGCAGCTTCGGGTGAAATAGGGAACCGTGAAAACTGCCCAGGGGGATGCCCCCAAACCTCCCTAGAAGGTTCACTACTACTTCCTATATACAAGTTGAAAAGGGGCAGCGATGCCCGGAAATCTTTTTTAAGGCGCCGCGTGGATCTTTCTCACAGCACCCGGACGGTTTGCCTTAATTCAGGATCCCGCCGCGCACCCCCAAGCAGTCAGGGTGTCCTGAATAGCCCACCAGCCAATCTGCCTTCATTCAGGGGGCCCCCACCCAAAGAGGTCCAACATTACCCTAAGTGAGGTTCTAACCATAGATACCCTACTCATACGTACCCATGAACCTCCAAGTACGGTTTCGGGTTCAGGGTTCGGGGTTTACACGCCGAGCTTATTTGCGACTCTGGCACTCAAACAAGGCAGCTGGATTGGTCTTATGGGCAAGTGCAGGTGGCCAATGCTGGCAATTACTTCCTTCGCTTCTTCCTGGGCTCTTACGATGCCACAGGGGGGGGACTGGTGGGAGCCAGGCTCGAAGTGCGCAACGTGCGATTCTCCCCTACTTGCCTGGATGAGAACTCGTTGCGGCTGGGCCCACTGGCCTCCAGCACCACGAGTAGCACTACCAGCACTACCAGCTTCACGATCACCTCGAGCACCAACACCTCCACTACGACATCAAGCACAAACTCCAGCACTACGAGCATAAGCATCTCCACCACCACCACTCAGACTCGCACAGCTTCTTGCAGAAGTTGGTTGGTATAGACAAAGTATTGTGTAACGGACGTCATGGGCACGATGTAGAACATAGCGTACCAGGACAATATGCAACTTTTGCTGTAGAAGATAAAATCCAGAATATTGAGCACAACACATGCAACATATAGGACATCATAAACCATAACCATATAAGTATACTGTAAGATGTACTATCTAATATGCAGTATTTGCCATACGTTCTACACATGTTCAACAGAATGCAATATGCAGTTGTTTGTGTATGTATTGTTCTACAACGTAGGACAGAATACATACGTACATTCATATATATATATATATATGTATATGTACATAGTAGCCCATCGATAATGCACATGACACAGATAGACATATCGGCGGTGCAGAAACCCTGGCAAGCACATAGGCACCTACTACTCAGGTGTCGTCTACTTCTTACAGCACCACGTCCACGAGCTCCCACACTGGCAGCTCCACCTCCTCCACGTTGTCATCCACGAAGAGCGTAACATCCTCAACGACAACTCGAACAAGCTCCCTTTACTGTTGGCTAGTAGGGAATGAGGGAATGAGGTACCCTATATAATCCCTTAAACGGTATATATATATATATGTATATAAAGGGGGATGGGTCCAACAGTAAGGCTCGACGACCAGCACGGTTTTCAGTAGCACTTCAAGCACGGCCGTTGAGAACGACGCCCCGCTGGCCGCCTTCGAATGCAACTGCTCGGAAGCTGTCGCAACAGATGCAGACGAGGAGATGCAAGTCTTCGCCGTGATCACCACGTTCCTTAGTGTTGGCAGGGAATCGGGGACTGAGGTACCCTACATAATCCCTTGAAGGGTATATATATATATACATATGCATATGCATATATATTTATATACATATATATACATATATACATAGCCCTAATTAGCAAGGTTCGGGGCCATTCTGGGGGCCTTCGTCGGCGTGGTGCTTCTCTGCCGAATGGCTGGGGTCCGCAGCAAGCCCAAGATTCAGCCCTCGCTGCCTGGATCCACTCAGGACCCCAAAAGCACCGTGGCCGCACAGGGAGCAGATGTGCAAGGGTTTAGGGTTTAGGGTTTAGGGTTTAGGGTTTAGGGTTTAGGGTTTAGGGTTTAGGGTTTAGGGTTTAGGGTTTAGGGTTTAGGGGGGCAGCAGATCAGATGCTCACAAAGTGCAAGGTGGGGCGGGTGGGCGGCTAAGGCAAGAGCCCGGAGGCGGAGGAGGTAGCGCTCCCACATAACGTGCGCCAGCTCTGCGCAGTGCTTCGGGAGCACCACATCCAGAGCCCCGAGGAGCTTGCTGCCAAGCTCCGAACTGCCTCCCTGGCAGACGCCGACCGCCATCGCACACACGCGGAAGCCCGCACGCGGCTTGGCTTGGGACAGCCATGTGCAATTCTGTGTCCTCCGACTCTGCCATGCTAGTACACGTACTTTTGCGAAAGACTGCTCATGCCCATAGCTCCCTCCTTCCTGCCACGTGCCGACATTCGGCCTCGTGGTGATCGTCTTCGCTGTTGCCTTCGCGTTGCCATCCCTAAACCCTAAACCCTAAACCCTAAACCCTAAACCCTAAACCCTAAAGCAGAAACCCTAAACCTAAATGGCCATCAGGTCCCCCGAAGAGCAGCGTGCGTCCCGACAGCTCGAAGAGCTGGAGAGGGCGCATCGCATCCTCTTGCATCAGCTGATGAATGAGCGAAGGCAGCCTCGCAAGGGGAGATTAAAACATTATCAGCACATAAAATAATAAATAAATATGAATATCAATAAATAAATAAATATATATATATATAGGGGCTTAACATTATGAGTACTATTGTCACCGCTATTATTCTTGTTGTTATTCTTGTTGTTAAGTTATTATGATCAATCTGATTGCGACTATCCAAATTATATTCATTGAACACATGGGTCTGTCCTCCTTGGATGGTCCTCCGCAGGTTTTGTTTGTTGGCATTATCGAACATGATGTGCTAGTTTGTTGGGCACACCTTTCCCCCGAAGCCCTAAACCCTAAACCCTAAACCCTAAACCCTCAATTGTGGCTAGCCGGGTGCCAAAAAACCCTAAATTCAGGCTTCGCGAGGAGCTCCAGCATTCTGGCACAGGATAGCTTGGACACGGAGTGAGGCGCGGAACTTCCTGGCTGCCCTAAACCCTAAACCCTAAACCCTAAAACCTAAACCCTAAACCCTAAACCCTATACCCTAAACCCAGCGGCCGCCTGAAAGGAGACCAAAGCGGGTGGACATGCAGCATCTGTGAGCAGAACGACGCGGCCTGGACGTGGTTGTCGAAATCATCGACAACTGGTTCTGGGAGCCCCTGACGCGGTTGTGGGAGTACGCTGGAAGTTTTGCGCCGAACATGGACGAGGGGTGAAGTGCAATACCCGGCGCAGCACCATGGAGTCGTTCTTTCCCATGAATGTTGAGCCAGGCATGTCCAAAGAGGTGGGCTATTCGTCTCAACGCAAGACGTAAAGCGTGACAGGTAGGCGTGGCTGGGCTTCGTGGAATGTCTGTTAGCACATCTGCTGTACAGGCTTCAACTCAAAGGGTTTTGGCTTCAACTCAAAGGGTTGTGAGCTGCAAGAGGCCATTGTGTGCGTGACTCCTTGGTTCTTGGCACAAGGGCGGAAGAAAAGCGACGGAGCATCCCGACAATCTCGTAGTTCTGTGCAGCCCCTAGGGTTTAGGGTTTAGGGTTTGGGGTTTGGGGTTTGGGGTTTAGGGATCTATGCAGTCTGCTCCTCTTGGCAGATTGTGGTTGACTGCCGCGGCCACTTGCTGGGACGCCTGGCATCGGTCCTGGCAAAGGAGCTGGGGAGGGGGATGTGGGAAGAACGCGGGGAAGTTTTTGGATGTTTAGGTTTGTCCTACCCGGTCGATGACATAGCTCTGCCGGCCAGGAACTCCTGAACGGTCAGCACGTTGTTTGCGTGCGTCTTGCCCGCATGCAGCAAGATCTCAGGTCGAGGTTGTAGTTAGACTCAGTTAGACTAGCAGTTGGCTCTGAGAATGTTTTGTTGTGCTGGGAAAGATAAGTGCAAGACTGTGCAAGTCTGCAGGCGTGCGGAGGACATCAACATCTCCGGATCTCTCTATCGCAACAAGCTGAAGTATGCGGCTCTTCAGCACATGCTCTGTGAACATTTGCTGATGTATAAAGAGTATAACTGACAGTTGCTTCAACTGCAAGCCACCAGCCCCTCTCGCTCCAGAGAACGGGATTTCATCCACTGAGGCCAGCTTCAAGAGGAAGCATATGAACACCAATCCGCGACAGGGGCCTTTCCACTACCGTGCACCTTCGAAAATCCTTTGGCGCACCCCGCTGGCATCAGCTTTGGTGGGTTTGGGGTGGTTCTTTTTTCGGGAACAAGCCTAGCTGGCGGACGCAATGCCTGGTGAGGTACAAGATGCGGTATCCAAGCTTTCGCAAAATCTTCCACCAAGTAGCAAGCCCAGTACATCCAACTCCTCGGCTCTTACTGGCCTTATTTGTCGCCTTCGGAGTATGAGTGGGTGATTTTAGGCCCATTCAACAAACCGCAAAGGGGAGCAAACCCTTTCCCCCATGCAAAAGTTGGCAGGTACCTCAACGTTCATGGGTACTTGGGGATATAGGGGCCCGAAACACGCCTATAACCAGAGTTACCCTACTTAGAACCCCCACTGATAAGTATCCATGAACCTCCAAGTAGGGTTTTAGGAGTATATGGTGGGGTTATAAGTGCCCTAAATAAGGTTGTAACCATAGTTACCCTACTTGTAACCCCTACTCATATAAGTTCCATTTGAAGGTTATAAGTACCCTAAAACAGGCTATAATGTTGTATCCAGAGTTACCCTACTCATAAACTTTACCCATAAGTACCCTGAATGAGGCTATAAAGTCATAACCATAGTCACCCTACTTCTAAAACCCTACTTATGAGCTTTCCATGAACCTCCTAGTAGGGCGAAATAAGGTTGTAACCAGAGTAACCCTGCTTCTAAACCCTAAACCCTAAACCCCAAACCCTAAACCCTAAACCCTAAACCCTACTTATAAGATTTCCATGACGCCGAGGCACTATCCGAGGCATGGTCCCCCACAAGACGGCCCGAGGAGCGGCTGCTTTGGATCGTCCCTCCACGGAAGTTCTAGGGTTTAGGGTTTAGGGTTTAGGGTTTAGGGTTTAGGGTGTCGGAAACCCTGGACCCCTAAACCCGTAGCCTTAAACCCGAAACCAATGTGGACGTACAGTTCAGCCAGGCGGGCGGAAAAAAAAAAAAAAACAGACCCTCACCCGCATGAGACCCTGAGCCCTTTGCCCCCTCAAGTTCAAAGAGGATTTTCGGGCGCAGGGAGGAGTCGATGCACGCGCTGTCTCCTTCTTTCTTCCTGAGCAGCACGGCACATAGGCCTAGTAGTAGAGTGGGTAACCTTTAACCTTTTTGGGGTAGTATAATCCTTATAATCCCAAAGGTTAACCTTTAATTCCCCAGGTTTCTGGACAACTAAGTAGGTGGCTAGGCCCCTAAACCCTCCACCCTAAACCGGGTGGCGTTATACGCGGGAGGCTAGGATTGCTTGGTGTTCTCCAGCAGATTTGCTGGCAGATCTTTGGGTGCCCCGCCGCTCCCAGGCTTGAAGACCTTCGAGGGCATTCCTCACCCATATGCGGCCAGGATTGCACCAGAAGAATTTTCGACAGGGCTGATGGTTGAGGGTTTAGGGGGCAACGGCTTGTGTTTGCAACTTGTAATGGTGACCTTCAACGACCTCTATTGACCTCTGGCCGTGCACACATATCTGCGGGTCGCCTTTTCCAATGTTGAGTTTCGAAGCTCCATCATCCAAGGACCGCAAGAAGCGCATGGTTCTGTGGAGAGCTCGGGGGAAAGAACGGGTGGAGCAAGGGAATGAGACAGACGCAGGGTGGTGGACCTGAAGCAACCGCTGTGTACGTGTGGGGAGATGCAAAAGTTGCGGTGGTTGTAGAAGTGTGTCCTTTGCCTGAGGCATGGCTTCCGGATGTTAGTATGTTGTTGCTTTGCTAGCTGCAGGTTAAGTCGAGTCAAGCTTCCTGCGGCATCCCGCGATAAAACTACAGAGTCCCACCAAACATGGGGGCGGGGGGTGGGGGACGACCATGAATCTGATTAATCATGATGGCTGGGACCGGGGCTGTTTCCAGGGCGGCCGGAGATGTATATTTACATAGCCCTCACTTCTTTATACTTAACATTGATACAGTATATTGTACAAAGTAGATATGAGAAAGGGTATGTCGAATGGATCCCCGTCAAGATGCCTTGGGGCTGCAAGCCACCTAGAAAGACCTCCTGGCCGGTAGGCCGAAGGCCATGGACGGAGTGCAGAGGGGGACGCAATAATAAAACCGTACCCTAAACCCTAAACCCTAAACCCTAAACCCTAAACCCTAAGCCCTAAACCCTAAACCCTAAACCCTAAACCCTAAACCCTAAACCCTAAACCCTAAACCCTAAACCCTAAACCCTAAACCCTACGCACGCGTTCACGGGAGCTCAGGCCCAGCTGCTTGAAAGTCCTCCGCCTTCGTCCCGAGCGCCGCTTCTGCCGCCTTGGTGACCTCTCCAAGGAGGCCTGACTGCTTGGTAGCCCAGTGGTACCCTTTACCCTTTTTTTGGGTTATGGGCGGTTATGGGTTCGGGTTTAGGGTTTAGGGTTTAGGGTTTAGGGTTTAGGGTTTAGGGTTTAGGGTTTAGGGTTTAGGGTTTAGGGTTTAGGGTTTAGGGTTTAGGGTTTAGGGTTTAGGGTTTAGGGTTTAGGGTTCCCTTATTAAAAAAAGCTAGCCCCAAAAAAGGGTGCCCCTTATCATAACATGGTTGCTGGGCTACCAAGGCTGCCTGACCATCACCTTGCTTGAGATGGGTTCTCGCGCGTGCTAAAGACTTCTACTTGAAGGTTCATGGGTACTTAGATAGTGGGGTGAGAAGTACCCGAAATAGGGTTATCCTACTTATATCCCTACTCATAAGTACCCATGAACCTCCACGTGTTCTTTTGCCACTTCCACCATTCCAGGTTTGTGTTGTAGCTCCCGTTCAGTGCTGCACTGCCACGGGGCTGCCTCTGAACCTTAAAGTCGAATCCCAGCCTTGCCTACTGGAAAGAGAGCGGCGAAGCCCTAACCCTGAACCCTAAACCCTATGCGGGTGTCAAAAAAAACCCTAAACCCTAAACCCTGAACCCTAAACCCTAAACCCTAAACCCTAAACCCTAAACCCTAAACCCTAAACCCTAAACCCTAACCCTAAACCCTAAACCCTAAACCCTAAAGCAAAAATGGAGTCCACGGTTCGTGCCGTTTCCCTGCAACATGGACGGTACAAATCAGCTCGGGCGGTGGGGAAAAAATGTACTCCTCATATTGTATTCGTATAATGGGTCTTTCCCAAAATAGAGGACCCCGAAAATGGCCCCCAAGCAGGCTTCCCTTTTCATAAGGACTCCAATAAGGGTACCCCTAATTTCGGACCCCCCCCCCCCCCCCCCCCCCATGTAATTGGGTTTGTTAGTCATTATCTCTCAGATGTGATATACATATATATATATATACATATATCATATGTCCATACATTTGTAGTACTCATACTGTATATAGAATTTCATATGTGTACGTATATATAAAGTTTACGTCCACATATACAGCATTTCACCTACATTATGGTATTTTGCATAGTATACCTATATGCATAGATATACATATATATGTATATATTGCATTTTTATTGTAGTATAGTGTACTATATTTGCTTAGGTTATATTATTTGAAGCAATGATTCTATTCTATTCTATTCTATTCTATTCTATTCTATTATATTGCATCATATTTGTACATCACACAGCTGTTCTCCGAGAGCAGGTTGGTTGGAAGCATGGCGCGCTGATTGAGCGCCTTGAGACACAGCGAAAAGTGAAGAGCGAGGCTTTCCACAAGAAGAAGGCAGCGATCGATTCGGATTTTGTGTTTGGGGTTTAGGGTTTAGGGTTTAGGGTTTAGGGTTTAGGGTTTAGGGTTTAGGGTTTAGGGATCGATTCAGGTTTCGGGTTTTGGGGGTTTAGGGTTTGGAGTTATGTGGCTGCTTGGCTCCCCCAGTCCAGCTGCCAAAAGAAAAGGGCTTAGAGGCCTAGGGCCTAGTTGCAAGAGGGTTTAGACATTCAGGGGAAGGGGCTTAGGGAGTTTAGGTTTAGGAGAGAGCGCGTAGCGCTCTCGTTGAAGGACGATGCTTTCAGCCGTGCTCGTAGGGAAAGTGACGGATTGAGTTCCTATTCAAGCATAAATGAAACAGTCGGGGTTGTATAATAACCCCGCGGCTTGCGGTTTAGAAAAGAGTGCGCCCGAGTATCGTTTAGCTTGTAAAACGATAAGGAGTAAAAAAACGATAACTTTCTGCAGGGTTTTTGTTGTGTGGCCCCTTACACGCCTAACACGCCTTACACCCCTCACACCCCTAATTCTTTAGGTCAAAAACGATAACAAAACGATAACCAGAACGATAACTTTTGTTCACGATGGGGTCTGTTGAAGGACCTGCCTGGACCATTCCAGGGTTGAAGATGTGTGCCCTGTGGTGACTCTGGTCTTGGGGTGTCTCTGGGGGCCTGGTGGAAAGCAAGTGCTCCGAAGCATTTCCGTTTATAAGCAAACGCTGTAAAACGATAAGAATTCTAGCCAACAATACTGTGTATTGTGCGCATACACTGTAAAACGATAAGGAGTTAAAACAAAAAAAACGATAACATTTTTGGGGACCAGCAGGTTTCCATCGGGGTAGTAAGACAGCCCCTCAGTGGCTTTCCTCCGATGCATAGCACAACACGTCGCAAGTTAGAATTCAAGGGAAGCATTGGGCTCCGTGGGCTTTTCGGGCTGGCAGGATCTCGGAACCCTAAACCCTAAACCCTAAACCCTAAACCCTAAACCCTCAGGTTTAGAGCTGGGGGTGGCACAACACGCAGCATCGCCCTGAAGACGATCTTTCCTAAGTCCATGGCCACCCCACAGAGCAAGGGCTTTTGGGTTTAGGGTTTAGGGTTTAGGTTTAGGGTTTAGGGTTTAGGGTCTATGGTTTAGGATTTAGGGCCTTCCAGCCGAAACAAGAACGTCGCCCAGCGGGCAAAGCACAAGACACATTCAGACCTAGTATGATTGTCCAGAGGGACTGGTAAAGACTGTAGCGTATCATTCTGAAAGCTGAGGTGGTACACGCAGGTTCCTTTAACACGCTAGGACGCTCTCAAATTGTTGGGGACCGGGCTTTTGATGTAGGATACCTGAAAAGGGGCCACCAATTTGGGGGAACCCTTCAGTTCACGTGGTCCGCGGCGGGCAGGTGGCTGCAAAGCGTGCGCGCACAGATGCCCTCCCCTTAGCACTCAGCTTTGAAGTGCGCTGAACCGATCGGTCGAGCCATCTTGCAATTCAATCCAGCTGTCGGTTGTCCCTGAGTGGGTTTCGGGTTTAGGGTTTAGGGTTTAGGGCTTAGGGCTTAGGGTTTAGGGTTTAGGGTTTAGGGTTTAGGGAGTGCTTCATCCAGCTGTGGCCGGTACCAAGAGAGTTGCACTGAGGCCATGAAGGCGGTGAAGCTGTCAGCAGAGGATCAGAAGGCGCTGGAAGAAGCCGGCTACGCGTAAGGCGGACGCAGAGAAACACACAGTCGATGCGCAGCGGAAGGAGGGAAAACAAAAAGGTGCAAGTGGGAGTTGCTCTCGGATTCAACGTCATATGGCCCTGCTGGTATCCCTAAACTCCTAGGTAGGAGAAGGGGGACCCTTAAAGGGGAACCCTTCTGAACCCTCTTGTGGCTCTCTTAAGCAGGGACCTTATTCAGAGGGTCTGTATCCCCAAGGGTCTCCCTAATCTGGATCCCTACCTAAACCCCATAGACCCTAAACCGTCTCAGAGTTCGCGGTGTTCTGCAGGGGCGGGATGCCCATTCGGCCACAAAAGCTTTATACTCGGCGGGGTCATATCATTCAAAATCATGTCTTATGCGACATATATCCGGTACGCATAAATATTTGTACATCTATGTATGGCAATGTATGAATGCATCGGTTTCGCCGCGAAGGAGAGGGACACGGAGCCCATGCCGAAGCAGACGTGCCTTGGATTGCTGAGGACTGTCAACTCCGTGGCGTGACGCAATCTGATGCTAAACCCTAAACCCTAAACCCTAAACCCTAAACCCTAAACCCTAAACCCTAAACCCTAAACCCTAAACCCTAAACCCTAAACCCTAAACCCTAAACCCTAAACCCTAAACCCACCCAGGCCACGCTGATACCCGAGATGCGACACGTGACATGTGTTTTGCTGAGGGCCAAAGCATCGGCCAAAGCATCGGCCAAAGCGAAGTCTGTGCCGTGCCTGCATTCCAGCAAAAGGAGGTTTAGGGTTTAGGGTTTAGGTTCAGGGAAGTTTAGAGTCTCTGCTTGAAGCATGGGTCCCTAAGTTACGGTACCTTCTTGGGTCCCATACGGCACCCTTACGAAGAGGCGCCCCCTGAACCCCTAAACCCCCAAACCCCTAAACCCCAAAACCCCTAAACCCTAAACCCCAAACCCTAAACCCCTAAACCCCTAAACCCCGAAACCCTAAACCCCAAACCCCTAAACCCTAAACCCCAAAGGCAACCCTACACCCTCGAGAACGACCCCTTATGGCGCGTTTGAGACCCTAAGGTTTAGGGTGTATGGTTTAGGGTTGAGGGCTTGGGGTTTAGGGTTTAGGGTTTAGGGTTTAGGGTTTAGGGTTTGCAGGGTTTCTAACTGCTCTCCGAGGTGCCGGAGCCAAAGAAGGCCTGGCTGGGGTTTAGGGTTTTTGGAGTTTAGGGTTTAGGGTTTAGGATTTAGTGTTTAGGGTTTAGGGTTCAGGGTTTAGGGGGTGTAGGGGTTTAGGGGTTTAGGGCTCTTTTGGGCTGTTGGGGGGTTTTAGGGGTTTGGGGGAAACTTGCACGAGTACTCATGAGGCTTGCTTGGACAGCTGTGGAACCTTAGTAGTTTGGGGATCTAGGGGTTTAGGCTTCTTCGAGACCCGGATGCAAAAGGGGTTTAGGGGTAAAGTATGGGGCATAGCGGTTTGATGCAAAAAGGGGTTTAGGGGTGTCCCTAAACCCTAAACCCTAAACCCTAAACCCTAGCCCTTAACCTTAAACCCTACACCCCAAACCCTAAACCCTAAACCCTAAACCCTAAACCCTAAACCCTAAACCCTAAACCCTAAACCCTAAACCCTAAACCCTAACCTTCGGAAGCCTCGGGTGATGTGAGTAAGTATCCAGCGCATCCGAAGAGTAAGCAGACAAAGCAGAAGCAGCAGCAGAAAGAAGATACGTGTACATGTGCATATGCATACATCTGATACATATACATATATATATATACATATAGAGAGAGATGTATGTAATATACTTGTATCTATACATATTGCCCTTGTGGTTGCTGCTGTTGAGGTGGGATGCATGAAGGGACATGGCGCACCTCACGTTGCGGAAGTGGCCTTTTTTTTGCAGCTTTGTGGGCACCAGGAGCCGACCCAGACCCAGAAGGCCAAGGACGAGTGCCAAGCTGAGCTTTCTCTGGGTTCAAGGGTTTAGGGTTTAGGGTTTAGGGTTCAGGGTTTCGGGTTTAGGGTTTAGGGTTTAGGGCTTAGGGTTTAGGGTTTAGGGTTTTGGGGTTTCGGGTTTAGGGTTTCGGGTTTAGGGTTCAGGATGCTAGGAATGTGTTGGGATGTTCCCCCTTATACTAGCGGCTCCTTGATAAGGATTAGAATAGGGGGTACGATAATCCCATGGTACATCCCAAGGATTGTGGGTTTAAGGTTTGGGGGGTTCAGGGTTTAGGGTTTCCTGGGTTCAGTGAAGCATGTCTTCTCGTGCTTCAGAAGCCTGGGGCTATGCCATAGCGGCTATGCAGAGACCGGCAGGGAATGGGTCGAAGCAGATCCGCTTTCAGATGTGACCACCACTGTGTTGTGTGCTTCTTCTTCTTCTTCTTCCTATTCTTCTTCCTATCCTTCTTCCTATCCTTCTTCCTGTAGCCAAGTGAAGTCGATGCTGCCAAGGAAGCCCAAGAAGGATGGCGACGTGAAGCAGAAGGGCGGACAAGCCCCCAAGGAGCCCCAAGCCAAGAGTGCGCAAGAGCAAGCGCCGCCCGAGAAACCGCAGAAAGACCAGAGGGCTTCTGGTAAAGCTGCGACTGAGGGGATACTTGGGAACAATTTCTTAATGTTTGGTGCTATAAGCCCTTAAGAAAAAGCTAGAACTAGAGTTTTTGCTAGGGTGCTTAAGTTCAGTATAGGCGAAGGAGCAGAAGCAACCAGAAGCGGATCTGAAGGAGCAAGAGCAGCAAGAGCAAGCCGGGGTCCGGCAGAAAGCGCCCGACGAGACACCCGCCGAGAAGCAGCCGGGTGGCAAGAATCGGAAGGAGCAGAAGCAAGTGGAGAAGCAGAAGCAGCAAGAGCAGCAAGAGCAGCAGAAGCAGCAGGATCAGAAGCCCAAGAACCAGAAGCAAGACAAGAAGCAGAGCCAAAGGCAGCCAGAGAAGTTAGAACCCACAGCCAGGGACAAGGAGCTGAAGCAGTTGGTCATGGATGCTATTTCGCAACACAAGGCTGCCAAGGCTTCAAAAGCGACTTCGACTGCAGACACCCAGAGAACCTTGCCGGAGGAAAGGCCTTCAAAGAAGCGGAAGGAACCCGAGAGGGACACAAGGATGGACACACGGATGATGAGCGTTTTTGAGGATTTCCTCTGGGGTCAAGAGGCGCCTCAGTCGCCCCTGGGGCCACCGTCCTCCCTCGCTTCCGAGCTCCATGCGAGAAGTGCGGAGCTCAAGGAGCTGCTCATGGCTGGCCGGTGGCAGCCTCAGAGAATCTCAGGTTAGCACTTTTTAGGGTTTAGGGTTTAGGGTTTAGGGTTTAGGGAACGTTTCTGAAAGACACGAAGGGTGCTCGGTGTGTGCTGGCAGGAATCCCGACGTGCTCGCAGAGAAGGAAGACATGCTGGCAGACGCCAAGTCGCCGGTTCGCACGTGGCAGTTAGGGTTTAGGGTTTAGGGTTTAGGGTTTAGGGTTTAGGGTTTAGGGTTTAGGGTTTAGGGTTTAGGGTTTAGGGTTTAGGGTTTAGGGTGCGCGATCTTGCGCACAGCACGACTAAGGTCTTCCCAAGCAAAGCAGAAGCGAGACAAGTGCCTGGGCTTGTGTGAAAATGCATTCGAACAGGTTCTCAGAGCATGCTTTGTGGTGGCGTGTCCTGTTCTGAACCGCTTTGTGCTCAGTCGAGATGTAAACACTTGCTGTATCTCCGTTAACCAGGATGGGCTATTGGGCCTTTTTATCCCCACAATGAACCCCATGAAGGGCATTTTAAGGGATTAGAGGGGTGTAATGGCCCATCCTGGTAACCATGAACTGCACATGGGTGGTTGTCAAAATCCTGGTCCCTTTTGGATCCCTATTCTAATACTGTCGCCTGTTGTACAGCTTGGGGCAGCCTTTGTTGCCTTGCAGACGCAAGGGCGTTCGCCCACAGGCAATCAATCAATCAACCAATCAATCAATCGAATATGGCATCTAATATTGAGGGTACCCCAAAAGGGATCACAATTTTGACAACCACCCACATGAACTGTTGAGTCAAAGTCAAAGGCAGCAACAGTCGGCCAAAGACATGCCTGACGTCGCGCTCTCCCAGGAAAGCCTTCGCGCGGTTTAGGGTTTAGGGTTTAGGGTTTAGGGTTTAGGGTTTAGGGTTTAGGGTAATGCCTGAACTGAGCGTATTCTGCTGGATCTGTTTTGAAGCTGGAAGATGCTAGCTGCTAACAAAAGACTGCAGGAGCCGGCTGCCACGGCTTCCCCGCATCATCCCTGGCTGTGCCGCACGAGAGAGTCAGCAGACGTTCGGTGCTCTGAGGCTGACGGGCGTCTGTCAGTCGGACCCTATGGACAAGTTCCAATGCCCCTCCTGCATCATTTTGTACGGCAAGATCGTGTGGCACGGGTCTGCGGAGCTGTTGGGGAAGGGGGAGGTATACAACGGCTGAATCGCTTCGTCGTTCTTAGAACCAAAGGCATGGACTGTATGCTGGGTGCGGAGCCAGGTCCCTCCCTCCTTGGCGACGTCACGCTTAAAAGTGTCCTGGCAACGTTGGCGCGACCAACATGAGGAATGTTTGCAAGATCTGCTGAGGAAAGCCTCATGGGTCTTAGGTTGGGATGTTCCCCCCAAAACGAGCAGTCCTTAGTAATTATGATTATAGTACCCCCTATTGAACTCCCTATTGAGGACTGTTAGTATAAGGGGGAACATCCCAAAGGCTTTTGCATCCTTCGCCCACAGCTTGTTACAACGCCGAGGCCTGCAACCCGAGCCGATGTCCTCGCGAGCAACTTGCCTTATAGTATAATATAATATACTATAATATCATATACTATACTATAATATAACAGAATAGAATATACGATAATGGGATGTTACCATCACATGGAGACTAGTGATGACTAGGGACTGGGTGCGAACCGCATAAACCGCAGGAGCTCTTAGAACCAAACGGCCGCCCCCCCCCCACCCCCCAAAACAAAGAAAAAAACAACCTATATATATATATATATACATATACTTATATATATATATATATCTATCTAGAGCACTTCCAAGATGCGTGTGGGTTCGCCCCACCCTGGACGAACTGGAGACCTCTTCGAGGACTGCACATCCCTCACCTTAGGCGCAGGCATGCCCCGATTCCACGCAGGATCCTTTCATTCGGTTGTCGGCTCCGTTTATGTCGACCGACTCCCCATGACCCCCAAACCCTTAACCCTTAAAGCCTAAACCCTACATATCTCTCCATCTCTCCCTCTAAGTGCAAGTTCTATGCCGGAGGGGTGGAGTCCTCCCTGGGGAAGCGACTGCCTGAATCAGCATGGAACATTGGCAGGACACCGACGGAGAGGCCCAGTCCCTGTCTATTATTGCTTGGAGGTTCATAGACTCATGGGTACTTAGAACCAATAAGTCCAAGTCCACTTGCCTACTTTGAGGACTTGGGGGGCTTCTGAGTACGAATAGTCCTAACTACAAGTACGCTGAACCTCCAAGTAAGCCTCTGCTGCGCAGATGTCGTTTTGAGAGCCGGGGCGTGCAGACATCACCCTTGTGCAGGGCGATGAGAACTGCGAGGACGAGCCGCAAGCCAAGCCTTGTGAGGGCGAGGTCTTGCTGCAAAGTGCTGTGTTTCTTGAGGGTTCATCGAGCAGCAACCTGCAGAGAGTTCACGTCTGTGTTAGTGCTGCCAGAAATTTCGGCTGTTAGGGCCGGCAGCACTGCACGCGTGTCGAAGCTCGAGGGCCTTTCTTGCGAGTTCCAGCCTGCTTTGTAGCAATGCGCTCAGGGAGGCTGAGTCAGAGGAGGATAGCAAGGCCCGACACATGGCCACATAGCCAGTTCTGAGTCGATGTTTGCGAACTCTTTACTGTAACGGCCATTGAGGGCCCAGGTATATTTTTTGATTGTGCCGTTTGGTGATTCTGTGTCCCATATAGAGAGCTCTCAGACCGAACGTAAGCCTGGTAGGCAACTGGGGGCTTTCAACGCACGCAAACTTTAAGAAGGACAGCCAGGGAAGCATCCAAAACTACAGTGGCATGCCGCTACGCAGGGAGAGGACGTGGAGGAGAACCGGCGTTTGCTGAAGGAGAGGCGTGCACCTTAGGGTGTGCGATTTTTCTTTCGGTTGGGCCTTCTATCCATCATCTGCACGTCAGCCCTTCTTGAATGCCCCTCGTCGTGATCTTCCTTGTGTGTTTAAGAGCACCAAGCTGGAATTCAGAAGTCGGCTTCCCAAATTGACCTTGTGAGGTCAACCCAGAGGGTTGGTCGAACGAGGCGGAACCAGAAGACCCGCATTGCCAATGCCTCAATGACAGTTCGCTGAGCTTTCTCCAATGTCGCCCAGTCTCCCTAAACAAGTACTCCCCACTCAAGTTCCTTCAGGTTCGCCGATGCAACCCTGACGCAGGTGCCAGCTGCAGCCTTAACACACATTCGCGGGGCTTTGAGTGCCGTTGTTCGAACCGTGCTTGTTGAAATCCTTGGGGTGGACATTGCTGGGGTAGTGTTGACATGTTTTCTTGTATATTACTATATTGTTAATTAGTATACTATATTATAATTACGATTGTACAATTGTATTACGGTTGCCTTCCAGCCCACAGAGATCTCGAGGCAAGGGCTGCTCAAATCCTCGGTGCGAAACCTGCAACAAAGCCAACAGAGACGCGAAGAAGGCCAACGACTGAAAGGCTCGCTACGCCGGCAGCATGAGATAGCATGGACGGGATGCATGGTTTCATGCCTACCCGATATGGTTAGCACGGCTTTGTCAGCTCAGTGGAAGCGTCACATGTCAATTCCTGGAAGCTTCAAAGCACAGCCAGGAAGATTCAGGGTGGCATCAACAGGCTTAGATGTACAGTGGGCATCATGACGCATGCAGTCGTCGCGGAAGCTCTGAACATTGTGTCGGGAGTGTGGCTACACGACCAGGTTTGTGATGGTTCGGGCGCCGAGTGGTTTGGGCTCAATAATTCGGGGCAGAACGGGAGAGGAAGACAGGGGAGGAAGGAGCCTGCGAGCGGTTTACAGTCACTTCTCTTTTGTGGGCCGAAACCCTAAACCCTAAACCTTAAAACCTTCTCAAACGCGAAGCCCTCAAACGCGAAGCACTCCGACCGTGTCCCCGACTTGTCCCTGCAGAGTGGCCCTCTGGGCTCTGCTAGAAGGGTGGCAAAAAAAACCTGAAACCCTAAACCCTAAACCCTAAACCCCACACAAAAAGCCTGTCGTCAGGCTCTTGGAGCAGCTTCCAGGAGCCCGGACAGTGTGCACTGTGAAATTCGGACAGGTCGGAGTTTAGACGAATTTTGACTTGGCCCCAGAGCAGGGGGTTTAGGGTTTAGGGAATAAAGGAAGCCTGACAGCAAAAAAATCCAGTGGAAAACAGGGCTTAGGAAGCATAGGATGCCCAGCTCATTCCAACACCTCATCCCCTCCTGTCGTGGGCCAGTCGACAACCTTTGGAGGTTCGAAGCGCTGTGTGCAGTGCGCGAAGCCAGCCTATGGCAGAACCGTCAGAACCCTAAACCCCTAAACCCTAAACCCCAAGCCCTAAACCCCAAACCCTAGCCTGACGCATCTCTCTGATTCGGACCTCCAACGTTCGGTGTAGTAAGATCGAGGAAGAGGCACCGCGACCAGCCTGTCAAGTCGGCCCTTAGTGGTGCCAGAGGGGAGGGTTTCTTATTGGGTTTAGGGTTTAGGGTTTAAGGTTAGGGTTTAGGGTTTAGTTTAGGGTTCAGGGCTAGGGCGAGTACCTGCAAGGCCTGCTGCAAAAGAGGGGTTTAGGGTGGCTAGTGGTCCTTTTGCCCCATTGAACTTGGAGGGTGGCGTGGTTTAATGATGGTAGGCCGGTGGCATGAGAAGCCGCTGAGTAGTCGCATGTCTGCAAAAATGCCGACATGAGAAGCTGTCAACCAGCAACTTGGTGTCTTCAGTGCGACTGGACGCCGAAAAAAAGTCAGCTGACAACCGTGGGTCAGGGCCTGCTCGGCAGATTTGAGCGAGATTGACTTTGTGGCCAGCCGTGCCACGGCAAAATGCCGGAGTTTGGCTAACATCCAGCTTGCAGTTCCTCAGTTCCGCCTGCCAGATGTTCTATGTGACCCTCGCCAGCCGCAGTGTCTTGGTTTGGTTCAACAAGTCTGGTGACATGAGATATTGGTACTTTATGGTCAGCTTACTGAGACGGCCCTTCGTTCCGACTGATGGGGGGGGGGCGGTGATTCAGCTACGCAGTTACACGCCAAAGCATGGAAGACATTGCTCAGCAGCGCCGTTTCTTCGGTTCCCTTGGGGTGTAGCTTCCTTACAGCCTCGCAGCCGGCGTCGCGGGACGCCATGAATGGCCCAGGATCTGGTGCTGTAGACGTTGAGGCGCAGAAATGCCCGGGGCCATACATCATGTCCCGCCTCCCTAACCCCCCCCCCTTCCCCTAACCCCCCCCCACCCCCCACAAGAAAATACAGCGAAGCAATACGAACAATTGGCAACAAAAGGCAACAACAACAAGAACAATTAATAACAACCATAGCACTAGTAGCAATAATAACAATACCAATAATAGCAACAATAACAACAATAACAATAATAGTCATAATAATAGCAAAAACAATGGCAATAATAACAAGAATAGTAAGAATAACAATAATAACAACAATAACAAGAATAGCAATAATAACAAAAACAATAACAATAATTCTGTTAGTGCAGAACCTCCAAGGAGCTCATCCCTAAACCCTAAACCCTAAACCCGGAACCCGAAACCCGAAACCCTAAACCCTAAACCCCTAAACCCTAAACCAACAAAAAAACCGAAGTTGTCGGAGGCCGACAAGCTGAAAGCTGCCGGAAATGCCAAGCTGAAGGCAACGGCCCCCAGGATTTGCCGGGGTTTAGGGTGTAGGGTTTAGGGTTTAGGGTTTAGGGCCCCCAGCATTTGCCAGGTGACGGCTTACTACGAGTTGCTTAAGACCCCCCAAAAAACACAGCCTTTAATTGTGTTTTCTTTCTCTTTTTTTTGATTTTTTGGGGGGTTCTCAAGCAACGAGTCGTTTAGGGGTTTAGGGTTTAGTTTTGTTTTTTGTTCGATATTTCGGGTACCTTAATTGAGGTCCTTATTATAAGGGGATCCTACTATTGGGGTCTACTTTAGGGGCCCCTTCTGATCGCAAAGCAGACAGGTCCACTTTCTCTGCTTGAGGCAGGCGTTTTTTTGAATCAGGGATCCCCCTTGAGGTGCCTTCAAAACTTCGGATTTTTTTTGGTTTCCGGTAGAGGGTTTAGTAAAAGGATTTAGGGTTTAGGGTTTAGGGTTTAGAAAAATTCGCGATTCCAGTCTTAGACCCCAGGCCGGACAGGCAGCGGAGGCCTTGGCATCGTATCGGTCGGCGCTGTCACGCATCGAGGGCAAGGGCAAGGCCACCGGCAGCACCTCGTGACTTGTAGGGTTTAGGGTTTAGGGTTTAGGGTTTAGGGTTTAGGGTTTAGGGTTTAGGGTTAGGGTTTAGGCTAAGGGTTGCCTAAGCCCTAGACCCTAAACCCTAAACCCAAAGAGTGCAGCTGGTATTGCTGCATGGGTGCGAAGCAGTTTTTTTGTTCACCTTCTTCCTTTGCATGAGGGTGCTGGGTGTTATGGCGATGCTGCGCCATGCTCTGTAACCTGGCGGTTCAAGAGCTCCTGCGAGCTCTCAATCGGCACTGTATTACTCAAGCCGCCAGAATCACCATTCGTCAAAGACATCGTGTCGACATGCGGCTTTCATGAACTCGCTTGACCTTGCAGTACAGTTTCCCACCGTTCCCGGCTATGCCTCAACCCGTCAAGAAGCACAGCACTGCCCACATCACTACTCCAAAACTAGCATTGCACTGTCAATCCTTTCACCTTGGCGAGCGGGCGCAACGAGACTGCCTGTGCGGCCAGAGTCCCAGGAAATTCGATGAGTCTCTGGATGACATGCTTGAAATTCATGGTGCACGCGTCACATGGTCACTTTGCTGTGACAGAGATTCGCGTCCTTATGGATTTGCTGCGTAACCTGCGAGTGACTCACAGGTCATCTACTGGAAGAAAAGCTACACCCCCGCCTTCCTAGCCACAACCAAGTAGCTAGAGGTTCTTAAAAACCGATGTTGGAATCACCTAGCGTATCCAATCAACGTGGGAGCTTCAATTAGCACCACGCCGGCCAGTGTTCCAAGAATGGAAGGTTCTTGAGGTGTCACACCTGTGACACCTCCAAAATCTTGGCCCCTTCTGGGTTCCTCCAATGATAAGGCGGGCCTCTTATTTAGGGCACCCACCCCCCCCCCCCCCCCCCCCCCCCCCCCAAAAAAAAAAAAAAAAAGAAAAAAAGGGACCATAGATTAGAGAACTGGCCACAAGGCCCTAAACCCTAAACCCTAAGCCCTAAACCCTAAACCCTAAACCCTAAACCTGTTTTTCAATAAGTCTATAGTTATAAGTGCCTTCCACACCCGAGGCATGGTCACGGCAGCAGGCATGTTTGACACTTGTTCTTTCCGGTCCTTGTAGTAGTGGATGAGGGAATGAGGTACCCTATACAGTCCCTTAACTAAAGGGGGTTGAGGGTTTAGGGTAAAGGGTTTAGGGTTCAGGGGGATAGAAAGGGTGCCTAATTCCCTCACTTCCCTGCTCCAAGAACCAGGGGCTACCAGGGTGTCAGGTGTGTGTGTGTGTGTGTATGTGTGTGTCGCAGTTCACTGCGACAGTCTGCGCAGGTGGCGACTCCCGGCTACAACAAATCTTACAAACAAGGCCACCTGCATCGAAGGATTGGCAGGGATGTGCTGACCCCGACTTTCACGGACCTTTACTTGGAGGTTCACGAGTAGTTATTTCAATTCAGGTTAACAACCAGTTGTACTTGTAGTTACCCTACTTATAACCCTACTTATAATGACCCATGACTAAAATAAGGTTAACAACCAGTTATACTTATAGTTACCTTACTTGTAACCCTACTTATAATAACCCCATGAAACATCCAAGTAGGTGTTTAGCACCAGAACTGAGTCTTTCAGAGGCTCCTGCGATCTGAGGGGGCTGAGAACAATCACTGTGGGAGACCCAGAGGTCGACAGACTCACGACGTAAAGGTTTGGGGTTTGGGGTTTAGGGTTTAGGGTTTAGGGTTTAGGGTTTAGGGTTTAGGGTTTAGGGTTTAGGGTAGTAGCAGCAGCCAGAAAGTACATGGTCGATAGAAAATTATTGGTTGCCAGTAGTACCAAGAGGAAGTGTCAGAATCGGAAACCACGGAAACCACAAAGTGCAAAGCCCATAATGGCACTGCTGATAGAAAGCACGTAAAATTTGTAGTAGCGCCACTATTCAGAGCTGGCGGACGTCCTAGCACAAAAGCCTGTAATAACAAAATCCTAACAATGGTAAAAATAATCATCATAAGAAATAATAGGAAGAATAAGAATAGTATAATAATAGTCATGAAAATAGTATTAATGAAAAGAACCATAAGAATTACCATCGCAAAAAATAATCATAATCACAATAACAATTTAAAAAGTCATATTCTATCTGACACCCCGAGGCTTCACAAAGGAGCCCTCCAAAGGAAGCGCGGATGCGGGCTGCAAGCCTGCGTCTCTGAGTCCACCACAGGACTGCTCAGTTTAGGGTTTAGGGTTTAGGGTTTAGGGTCAGTCTTTAATTCAGAATTTGTAGGAGTTCGGGCGTCCTTTCGACTCCCCTTCACAAGGCAAGATTCGCGAGAGTCAGAAGCGGGAGGACAAGACGCTGGAGGATGCTTCTGTTGGGAAGCTCTTTTGCATGCACAGCGGAGACACCCCTCCGTCTCGGCCCTATGCCGGCGCAGCCGTCGCAAAACGAAAGGCTCCTTGAACACTGCCTTAACTAAGGCCCACGCCGCGCACTGGCAGTGGGGAGCCCAAGTGCTTGGAGGTTCATGGGTACTTATAAGTCGGGTTAGAAGTAGGGTAGCCATGGTTAGAACCTCATGTCGGGTGCTTGTAAGCCACTTGTAGGTACCCCTGAACCTTCTCGTGTCCGCTTTGTCTGCTTCAGGGGGCGGGAGGGTTTTGCTTCGCGTGAGGTGACCACTTCCCTTGCCCTGGTGAAGCAGCCAAGCAGGGGAGTGAAGATGAGGCCTTGACTGAGAGTCTGCGAGGTTGCCAAATGGGGCTTGCGATCTTGGGGGCGGGGGGTACCTTATTGGGGTCCTTATTACAAGGGAATCCTAGTATTTGGGTGTCTATATTACCGGTCCCTTGTTATCGTAAACCCCCAGAATCTTAAGGCAAAGGTGCTTCGACTGGACGAGTCTTGTCATCTGCAACCCTACTGAGCCCTACTGCTAGGCGGAAAGCACCGATGGCTTACCAGACAGCCAGGCTGGCCGTGTTTTCCGATCCAGCAGGTCGTAGATGAGCATTTGTTCCTGTGGATCATGTGCACCAAACTTTCCGCCCCTAAGCCCCAAACCCTAAACGCTAAACCCTCGTGTTGAGTATGAAGCAGCTTTTGTGGTGCGCTGGGGATTTCTGGGGGGAATCCATTTTCTGTGGGGTTCTCCGAGGATGTACCAGCCACTGCACGGCATTTATACTCTGCCGGTATATATATATATATATATATACTTTGCCAGATTCTCTGCTCTCTGTGGGATTCTTGGGTTTTGGGTTTTGGGTTTAGGGTTGTTGCGGGCAGTCTCTGTGTGAGGGCATTGTACGACATTGTACGGATACTCGGCGTATGGGTGGGCACTCCTGGGAGGCGCTGCAGGATTCTGTGTAAGATGTTCTGAGTGGGATTGGGCACTCTCCATCAAGCTCTCTGCAAAATTCCCGATGAGAGGATCTTCTGGAGGATTGTCTAGAGTTTTCCTTTCCAATTGGCGGAGATCTGGGGTGTGGAGAATGGCTCATTCTTGTGGACTTCGGGTCCCGCAAACATTCTGCAACCTACATGACGTCATTGAGAGAACAAGGAACTACAGCTACGGGTCTATTGGGGTTCTTAAGGGAGGTAGGGTACCTAGCTTGGGGAGCCTTAGGGAGGTAGTAGATCTTGTGAAGTCATGGTCGGCTGCTTGTGGAGGAGGTCATGGATGGGGATCTGTCACACTACGCCGCGGCCTCATTCGATTCGCCTTATAATAAATACAGTCATTATTGGTGTTATAATACAGTTAAAACTGAACCTCTAAGCAAAGATCCTACGCAGTCTCTTCATGCTATCACACTTGAAAGTTCATGGGTACTGCACAAGTGGGGTTCTCAGTGCCCTAAACCAGGTTATCAATATAGTTATCCTCCCTATACCCCCATTTATAAATACCCATGAACCTCCAAGTAGCCCTCGACCCTAAACCCTAAACCTTAAACCCATAATACCCCCACTTAGACCAATCCCAAAACCCTACCAAAATCCTAACAAAACCTACAGCCACAAGGACTGGCAGTTCGAGCTCATGAACAGATCCGGACTTAGTCCTGGGGAGCCGTCTTGTGCGATCAAGGGCGTTTGCCTGTTGGAGTTTGTGGCCTCATATGGTCAGTTCTCCATATGGCCCTGTTTGGGTCATCCTAAACCCTAAAACCTAGACCCTAAACCCTAAACCCGAAGCCCTGTAATGAGGCTTTCAGAGCTGACCATGATTCAGGCATGCCCCGGGAGAAAGCCCTGGAGCTGGCTCGGGTACTCAAGCGCTCAGAGAAGGACACGCAACCAGTCATGAACCACTTTTTGCAACATGTTCGGATGAGTAGGGTTTAGGGTTTAGGGTTGAGGGTTGAGGGTTGAGGGTTGAGGGTTTAGGGTTTAGGGTTTAGGGTTCAGGGTTCAGGGTTCAGGGTTCAGGGTTTAGGGTTTGGGGTTCAGGGTTGACGGTTGAGGGTTTCGGCTTGAGGGGGTGCCGACATTTTCAACAGTGTCCAAACGTCACAGCCGGCACCTGCAGGAGAAGGTCCTCGAGAGTGGCATCCTTATAGTGCGACATCCGTCTTAGGGTTTAGGGTTTAGGGTTTAGGGTTTAGGGTTTAGGGTTTAGGGTTTAGGGTTTAGGGTTAGGGTTTAGGGTTTAGGGTTTAGGGTTTAGGGTTTAGGGTTCTGTAGCAAGGCAAAACTGAAGCTAGGCTTCTGAATACGAAGCCACCCATTGCATCGCAGCGTGTCGTGGCAGATGCCGCTATTTCAGAGGCTTGCTGGTGCAAGAAGGACCCAAACCCTAAACCCCAAACCCTAAACCCTAAACCCTATTGGAGCATCAGTGGTTTCTCTTCCAGCCTTCCCAGGTGCCAAACTGCGGCAAGAAGTCGTGGAACTGAAGCGGCAGGTGAACAGGCGCTTGGGGTGTCAAGTCCCCTGTCGGTAGGAAGCTTATTTCTACAACAGGGTTCAGGGTTCAGGGTTCAGGGTTTAGGGTTTAGGGTTTAGGAACATCAAATTCATGCTTCGGCTTGGATGTGTTATGTGCTGCGACGCCAATGCAGGTCATCTTCGAGTTCAGCAGTCAGCTTCCCAGTCGCTGATGAGCAAAGTCCCCGTGGCAACATGTGATACGCCCAGCGAGCTCGCAGCAAACTGGTAGAATAGGCAGAATAGGCCATGTTGTCTGGATTTCGGAGCTCTTGTTCTCTTCCTGCCGCCCAGAAAACTCGATGTATGCTGCTTCTCTCCACGCTGGTGGCCTTAGTGGCGATGGCATTTGCCATGGATGCCGGGGCCTCGAGTTGGCGACAGAAGGGGGTAGGGTATTGGGGTATCTTATATGGCAGTTCCGTTTCGGAGAACTATGAGTGGAATTTCGGGAGCTGATATCTCGCAGGTTTTAGGTCACACGGGGGGAGGGGGTGCATCTTGCCTGAGTTATCAGGACTGCGCGCGGTATCCTCGATCAGGGGGGGCCCCACCTAAGGGTGTCAAAATACTGCAACCCAATTTCTGCAAAAAGTGGAATGTAATGCACAACAGGATTCTACCACTTTGTTTGAGCTGCTTGCAGCTTTGCTGCGGCAACTGCACGCAAGTCCTGCCTGCCTGCCAAAAAAACACCGGCCGACGACCTCCGACATTCCCTGTAGTGGTATGGACTGCTGTTGCCTGACTACCCAAAATGGGAAACTCCATGTTCTGGAGTTTTGGGGTTCGGGAAAAAGAAATGGTGGTTACAACAGGACCAGATTCGTGGCCTACAAAGGAATGAAGAAGAGGTAGCCAAAAGGACACCACAGACTTGGCTGCGGTTTGCTTGGCGGAGCATGATGCTGGGGAACCCTTTTTTTTGGGTGTCGAAGCAGAGGAAAGATGATGAATCGGTTCCCGACTACCAGGGAGACCGCGGCCTTTATGGCTGACACCATGGGGCGAGGCCACCGCCGAGAGGGTCGAGCTTGATGTGGTGGTTCGGCTGGTGACGCAAAGGTCTGCTCTCATCAAAAAGCAGCCCGGCGTCAAACGGCACCAAGGATAAACCATCTTGACCATGGACGCACCTGTGCAAACCTCCTACTACCGCTCACATTCGGATAGTGAGCGTTGTTGGCGCTGGACGATGACCGAGGGAAGCCGGAGGTATGCCCCAGCTTCTTTACCGCGCAGGACTTTGAGTCTGAGGATGAAGAACTCCGGGAATGTTCACGTACAAAAAGTATAAGCCAGCTTCGCAGAAGGGAGCCGATGGATCCCGAACAAGTCGAGGCAGGTCACGCCGACGAGAGCGAAATGGTGAGGGTGGAAGGTGAAGATTCTGTTGAACTGTACCGAAGCCCAGGTGCAAAGGCTGCATGTTCTCCCTATTCCCGGTTTGGTCTCATTAGATGAAGGACATCCGCACAATTCTTGCGCCCTATCAGTTAGACCTCAAAGAAAGGTACGTACAGTTTGTAGATCTACAATGGACTTATGAAATCAATCCACTTTCCACTGAGTTTTTGTACGGGTTTCTGTATAGAAGAGTCACGGGTGTGAAGTAGGGCTCCTGTACCAGCACTCACGAAGCCTGCTAGGAAAATTTGTAGTGTTTTTTGCGGCTGAAGAAGCAACATGGCTTGAGTCTTGAGACTAGCAGTGACCGACCGCCCCCTCTTTTAAAGAGCCAAGGCTGGAAAGGGAACACGGCCAGTTTGCGCACCTACATTCTAGAACACTCGTGCGTTTCGCGGGTTACCGATGGCGCTCAAAAAGTCGCTGTCTCCATATATACATATATATATATGTGTGTATATATATGTACACACACATATACATATATATGTATACGGATTGATTTCCGACCAAAACGCACCCGACTTTCCACGCATCGCGCTGACCCTGAGCTGCCAAATCTGCAAGGTCATACCGCTGGAGAAAGTGTGGACCATGCTCGACGACAAGGCAAGCGGTTTAACGGTTATTTGGCACAAATGATGGACTTGCAGGATTTGGCACGGTTTTGTCGAGTTATGGCTGCTGCGCAGGTCAACGCTACATTTTCAGCGCTTCATCCCGCATCACCTGATGTGCCCAAGCACGCATCAAGCGGATTCGATAGGAGGTATATGTGGCAGAGGGAATGCAGCGCTGGGCGATGATTTTCGTGCGCGCTTGACATAGGAATGGACAGAGGCCTCAACTCAAGTGCGAGGCTTTGGAAGCCCGAGCAGGAAGGGTTGTCACAGACTCCAGGCTTGATAAAATGCGCAACGCAGGTGCTGCCTGCCAATGTCACCACAGCTGCGGAACCTGTGCCCGAAGAGGCTGGCAGCGGGGGGGTCTTCAGATGGTGTGATGGTGTGTGGCGATTGTTCTACATTCTCTCTTACAAATCGTTTGCGACACGATGCAGTTCGAGTAAATGGACCCCTCCTTCCTAAGGGTTTAGGGTTTAGGGTTTAGGGTTTAGGGTTTAGGGTTTAGCGAACGACCCGCGTGTTGCAACACGCTCAGGCCCGATCCGAAGCTCCCGCCGAGCCGAGCGTCGTTGCGCCCGAGCCCGCGTCCGTGGCATGGCAACCGATGCGGAGGGTTTAGGGTTTGAGGTTTAGGGTTTAGGGTTATTAGGGTTCCCAACCTTGTTGAAGAGTGATTTTCTTCCAGAAGTACAAGTACGTATGATAAGGGGATCCGAAGGGGCATTTCGTGTTGCTGGTTCACGATGCTGGGTTTGCTGCTGGTGTCGCTGTGGCTGCTGCTGATGATGCTGATGATGGGGATGGTGATGCGGATAGTGATGCACCAGAGCAGCAGATGACACCGTAACGACCCGCACCAGCCGACAAGAAGTCCTCATAACTCCTCTATTGCGTGACTTAAGCCCAGTCCCGGGCAGTTGCATGTTGCCGCTGCTGGGCACCTTTGAGATGTATGAAGTTGCATTTTTGAAATTGCATCTTGGATAATGTGGTATCCTGATTAGTGTGGGGGGGCCCCCCCCCCCCCCCAAACTAAATCCACCCCCGCAATAGTGTCACCAAAAAAAGGGACCCCCCCAAACTAATTTTCGGCCCCGGGCCCCCCCCACCGGCTCCTCTTCATTTCCTCTTCGCTCCTCTTCCCTCTCCTCTTCCTCTCCCTCTCCTCTTAGGTAATTAAGCTCAGGTAACATCTTGTTCTCTTTTTTTCTCTCTTCCGAAACCCATGCCCGAAAAACTTTACTTTATTGTGGGGGGGCAATCGAATTTTTGTCTCCTGAATAATTTTTGGACTACTTTTCATTATTGGAGGGGTCCAGACTAATCAGGATACGACATTAAACCCTAAACCCTAAACCCTGAACCCTAATCCCTAAGCCCTAAACCCTAAACCCCAAACCCTAAACCCCAAACCCTAACCCCTCCCAGGCCTTCCCGCCTGCATGCTGCGTCGTCGCCTCTCTGCGCTGGCAGCGCCATCGCCTACGTGCCTCGCGCTGTTGAAACCCCGAAGCCCTGAATCCTAAACCCTCCTAGACCCTAAGCCCTAAGCCGTAAGCCCTGAGCCCGAAACCCTAAACCCTAAACCCGAAACCCGAAACCCCAAACCCCAAACCCGAAACCCTAAACCCTAAACCCTAAACCCTAAGCCCTAAACCCTAAACCCTAAACCCTAAACCCTAAACCCTAAACCCTAAACCCTAAACCCTAAACCCTAAACCCTAAACCCTAAACCCTAAACCAAAACCCTAAGCCCAAAAGCTCACTGTCGCTCAGGAGCCAGCACCCACGACACCCGTCGTAACGCCGCCACCGGCGGCAGCGCCAGCACCACCGACCGCCACGCCTCAGTCAAAGCCGGCAACGCGGCAACCGACTAGGGTTTAGGGTTTAGGGTTTAGGGTTTAGGGTTTAGGGGTTTAGGGGTTTAGGGGTTTAGGGGTTTGGGGGTTTCGGGGTTTCGGGGTTTAGGGGTTTAAGGGTTTAGGGTGTAGGGTAGGCTGCGCGGCAGAGCTCGCGGGGTCAAAAAAGGGTAGGCGCAGCAAAGCAGCGCCATTTTTCATGAGTTTTGTCGTGCATGAATATGAATTCAGGAAGTCCCAAACTGTCCCAAAGATGCACCCGATCCCAGGCATCACAGCAGGTGCGACTGTGGGCTGCTGAGGCACCTCTTTAGGGTTTTAGGGTAGTAGAGGGTAGTTTTAGGGTTTAGGGTTTAGGGTTCCTACTTTTTAAGGAATAGAATGGAGCCCTGTCTGCCAGGTGACTAGAGGCGTCTGCAAAGTCGAGCTCTGGCACCCGGCACTTTCTCAGGACTTGACTATAGGGTTTCGGGTTTAGGGTTTTGGGATGTTCCCCCTTTATACTCGCAGCTCATGAATAGGGATTGTAATAGGGTGCACGAAAGTCCCGATTATACTAATAGTCCTTCTGGGGGTAATCGTACCCCGTATCATAATGCCCATTAAGGACTGTCAGTATAAAGGGGGAACATCCCAAAATGTAGTTATTGTTATTGCACCGCAATCCATGTGAGACTCGTGAGCGGTGTACTGTCAGCGGCACCCACAGGATAAGGCTGCCATCGGGAAAATTGAGGCCGGCTCGGGCAGTGCAGTGACGGAGCCGACTTGTAGCAGCGTCTGAGCAAACTAAGCATGAGGCTAAACCCTAAACCCTAAACCCTAAACCCTAAACCTTAAACCCTAAACCCTAAACCCTAAACCCTAATTTAGTCAGTGGTGATTTGCCGCTCCATGCCTGCCGCATGCTCACTTGCAGCCTTTGTGTCAGACGGACCTCGGCAAAGCCATGAGCTTCTTCCCCAAGGTCACTGAGGCCCTCTATACCCCTAAACCCTAAACCCTAAACCCTAAACCCTAAACCCTAACTCATAACCTAATATACCCCCTCCCCACCCCCTAATACTACCTACCCCCTTTCTAGACTCGAATTTGACTATAGTGGGGGGGTATATAAGGGGGAAGTGGGGGGGGGGAGGGGGGGAGGGGGGACTTCATATTTGGGTGAGGGGATTACAAGGCTGGCCTCTGCCTTGGACAACCAGCTTAGCTGCAATCCCCGTCCCCGAATGCTTTGATTCAACCCTGATATTAAGCAAGTGCATGGCTGCATGTTACTGTATAAAAAAACCTGAAAGAAAGACGATATAGCAGGAAAGGAGAGCAGTATGGAGTATGTAGCGCATAGTGTGTATATACATATGTATATATGTAGCTTCGTCTGTTGTTCATACAGTCTTTCGTCAAGCATGTTATTATATAATATATTGTAGTACATCAGAGGATATATGATAGCATATTCTCTCATATGATAGTTCCAAGCGAAGGGTGGGTAGCACATGACGGCTCTCCGAAGAATAGTTCCTTTTGCGCTTCCTGTTTGATGCAGGCTCTTATACTTGACGTACCCCAAGAAAGCTCAGAATGTACCCCATGTAGAGGGCACAATCATGGGTAGACCATGAAGAGCTACCAGTAACGTACGCCTCAAGGCACCGGCAGAGGTTGCACCTGTAGGTCCGCACCCTCAACCGCAAAAAAAATGCGCCGCCAGACTTTCCGCTTCGCGCAGATCTTCGTCACGAGGAGCTTGCTGAATAACAAGCAGGCTGCCGCGATGGCGGTCTGCCGTTCTCTGTTGCCTCGCTGAGTGCAAGCAAGTGGAGCGAGTGACCTAAAAATCCTTAAACCCTGATCCCCCACTAAGCCATGACCCCTGCGCAAGGTAGCCCTGCAAGCGAACTTGAACCTTGCCAATGTGGGTGCAGCCGCCTGGCCTCCAACGACCAGGCTAAGGCGTGGCATGGGGCATGTGAGTGGTTCCTGATGGGTCCCTCTCATCTTTCGCGGGCCCGATCTAAATAATTGCACATGATATGGAAAACATAATAATTGCACATAATATGGAAAACATATATATGTGCATATGTGTTTTTATGTTTGCAGATACATTTCATAGATATTTGATTTGCTTCGACCGTCCCCCACCCTGCAGCCATCTGATGCGCGAGCCATCCAGCTGCTTTCAGACAGGTAACTACGGATGCGCTGCAGACTTGTGTCTCTCCATGAGAATCTTTCAGGGTGGGCACTCCAGGGATACTCAGCGAGACTCCCTCCTTCATTCTTCTAACCCACTCCATAACCCTAAACCCTAAACCCTAAACCCTAAACCCTAAACCCTAAACCCTAAACCCTTGGAATTCTGCCGACTTCTCTGCAAGTGGGCACTCCAGGGCTCTCTGGGAGTGGGCTGGGGGGGGGCCTTGCGGGACACGGGCGACTGAAAACACCCCCCGGGTGGGGAAGATTTCTGTTTATATGTATGCATGCATGTATGTGCGTATGTCTGTATGTATGAGTATGTGCATGTGCATGTGCATGTGCATGTGTATGTGTATGTGTATGTTTGACGTATATATGTACATGTATATATATATACTTATGCATATGTGTGTGTGTTTCCCCGTCCTTATTCATTTTGTTCAGTTGAATGTGGGTCGGACCCAAGATTCACGATTCAAGATGCTCGGCAGAGATTTTTAAACTTGTCTTAAATCTATGCCCGCCCTTCTCAATATTTTCCAGTTCTTCCCACAACGGTGGGCTTTAGTATATTTATACATATATATATATATGTATGTGCAAAAAGGACCGTGATTGAAAGAAGAGCTACCGGTTCGAAGCTTCTGCCTCTGGTTTTTGCAGGCTCATCCACGGTGCTGGGATGGGCTTGTGGGGCCTGCCGATGGCTTAGTAGCTGTTCATGCCTGCTGATGCCAGGCACAGGGCTCGTCCGGATGGCTTCAAAAGGGACCTCTCTCCAAGTATTTTGGCCTGCTCGGATCACGTCTGCGACCATGGGGAGAGTGTGAGCTTGGCACAGTTTTGGCTCGGCTTTAGCCTGCCAGCCCCCGAATCCCTGAAACCTTAGCTAGTCGTGCCGAAGCCGCCATGGGTTGCCATATCTCGACGGCCGCGCCGACTTCGGAAGTAGTAGTCTTGCGGGACGAGGCAGCAGCAAAGACGATCCTTGAGCGTTGCCACGAAGAGAACAAAGCTGCCGATGTGTCGAAAGCGCCCGGCAGACGCATCACCGACGCGATGGACTCGTCATGGGATTTCGAGAGGATGCCTGTCGCCGTGCCTATATCCCCCTTGGGAATGATTTTTTCAGTTTATATAAAACCCAAGAGGATATTAAACATGTCATTTTTATTAAGGTTGAAAGGGGAGTATAGGTGCCCCCTGGCTTGGTCGTCCACCGTCCGCCGACGCGGCGATTGCACGAGAGGCATCTGGAGAAGCTGAACCGCCTCAGTTCTAAACAGCAGTTACGTTTCGGGCTGTCGTCTTCTTGTCACGAGCCTAAAATCGCTAAACCCTAAACTTTGGCCGTAAGCCCTGGAAGTCGAAGCCGCAGAGGTTTTCTCGCTGATGTGGAGCATCAGCCCCAGATGCTGGAGGACCTCATCGACACCCGGCGCTGTTCGCTCACAGACTCCTGTGCGTTGCTATGGAAAAGACACGGAGAAGGATTCGGAGAGCAAGTCTGCCTGACATTGTGACTACTATTTGCTTAAGAACCCCCAACAAGCAAGAAATTATGCGTAGTTCTTAAGCAACTAGTAGGTGACTCATGCAAATTTCCCAGTTTTAATCTTCAGATTACAGGCTCCGTACGAGTGTAAACGTGCAAGGCGGCACAGGCCAGTTGCATCTATACTTGCACGTGAAAGCCACGACACGCAGTCGGTGTTTTCGATGGCATGCACTTGTAGATGATGACATCCATATCCATGCCCGGAGCAATCCATGCCCGAACGATGATCACGTCCATGCGACCGGCACATGTGGGTATTTCCCAACATAGGGGTACCCCTTCTATACCCCAAGTAAAATATATGGAATAGACTCCCCTCAAAGAGAGCAACAGAAAGGGTACCTCCATTTTCGGAACCCCCCCCCCCCTTATGCTGCGTGGAGTGATGATCGCGTCTGTTGCGTGCAGTAGGAGTTAAGGGAGGGTAACCCTAAGCCCTAAACCCGAAACCCTAAGCCCTAAGCCCTAAACCCTAAACCCTAACCCTAAATCCTAAACCCTAAACCCTAGCTAGTAGACGTCCAGACATCCTGAAGTCTGAAAAACCATCCTGCCATTGCAGCTCTGCATCTACAAAAAACACTCGGCAGTGGCAGTGCTTGAACTGCCAATCGCGTGCACCGTGTCAGGGGTTTCGGGTTGAGGGTTTAGGCAGCCACACAGCCTTCCCCTACTAGTAGGGGCCCGAACAAACGGCGCATCGAAACCACTCCAAGTGAGTGAGTGAGTGAGTGAGTGAGTGAGTGCTGGCTCACTGCACGAGGTCGCACGCGCAGGAGCCGTGCCTTTGGCGCTGTTCCCTTCCGGATTCCTCGGGAGCTCCGCAACCGTCATTGCCCCCTCCACTTGGAGTTCACGTCCGGCAGGCGCCCCAACCCCGAGACAACGCTCTGAGGTCGGCAAGCCCGGTTAAGCAAGAGGGTTTGTCCACCATTTTGCACGGAACCACAACTAGGCAGGCCCGCCACCGGAAAGCCGGCATAAAGGCAAGACAGCGTGCCATCCTCGCTGAGGCCCATGCAAAACAGCGCTTCCCCCCAAGATCCCTCTTCAAGGTACTAGGCCAGGCAAACAACATCGCCTCTGCGTTGGGCAATGCGCAGCCGCGTGCTAAAGCAGCAGGCACACTTCTCCGCAGATCCCTCTACGGATACCACGTGCACAACGCGACCCATGCGCTCCGGGGACTCACTCATTCACCACCGTTTCCTGTGAAAGGGGGAATGGCAGGCTCGGGCCATTCACCTACAAACAGGTCCCTGTCGCTGTGCCCTCGGAGTAGAGGGGTGAAGACCAAAGCTCCGGTCACCACCCACCCCGGAAACCACTCCAACACCCCAAGTTTCCTCACTCTGAAGGTCGCGTTGGGATAAGATGGAAAAGGGGTGGGGGGTGGGGCAGGCGAGTTTACGCAAACTTACAATCCGCAGAATATCGCATGCACATGTGTGCTGAGCGCATCTACACACGTATGGAGCATGTTGTAGACTTTGTTCGGCCCACTGAACTTGTATAGATGTCGGCAGCCTGATGGCAGATGGATGGAGGTTCCTGCTGACGACTCGGAGTTCGTACTTCCGCAGTGTCTCGCCGTACTGTTTCACCTTAAAGTGATTTTAAGCGCTGAAGCTTGACCCTGAAAAAGCCAGCATGTTTTCCCTCTCAGACCTTTTCAATTGAGGAGGCTGTGCCATCAGAATGTTTTGATATCAACACTTGCTGCAGGACGCATGCTTTGTCGATGGATCTATCGCAGTCCCCCAGCAAAGCCAAGCCTTCGATCAACTTCAACGCCCCGTATACAAAGTCTCGACACTACTTGGAGGTTCATGTTCCTTGTTAACCAAATCTAACTGTACTTATAACTGTACTTAAAACATCTTAAAACCATATTCGGGCACTTCGGGGGCTTATAAGTGGCTTAGACGTACAGTTATGATTGGTTAGTAAGTACCATGAACCTCCAAGGTCCCCCTCCCCCCCAATCCCCCACCAGTGACAGCCAACGCAAGACGCAAGGTAGGTTTGGGATCTATGTCTTGTACCCACCTGACACCCCTGAAGACCTAGCCCCACTCTCAGCCCCACGTAGCACAGAAGCCTTTTCTTTGTTTCTGTTGTGCGTTGTTGCCGGATGTTCTTGCTTGTTGGTTGTACTGGCTGTGCCGGGTTTGGCGAAATAAGTTCTTTGCTGCTAAGCCCGAAACGCAAACTGCTGAAAGCTGCTGAAAACCCTGCTAAACCCCAAGCCATAGTTGTGTGGGAAGCCTGTTGGCCTGCAGCTATCCCCGAAGCCTTGGAAGTTTGGCTGATTCTTCGCCACCTTGCTTCGCGGATTTTGGGGTGGCTCCCAAAACAGGGTTTTAAACCCTAAACCCTTAAAGGTTCGACTAAGGGTCATCGTGTTTTTGGGGGCCATCGTCTTCCCGGCCGATGGAGTTGGCCCGAAGTGCTCAGGGCTCCAACCACGGAGTGCTTCAGTTTTTCGGGGCGGCAGCCGACGGCCACGGCTGCCTGGACCTCCTTGCTCGGTTCGTCTGTTTAGGGTGTAGGGTTTAGGGTTTGAGGGTTGAGGGGACTCCGGACAGGCTTCAGAGGTCCGTGTTAAAAAAGGGTTGAGGAACATGTTTTTCGAGGAATGCCACGGTAAACCCACGCAACCCTTGGCATTCAGACTTTCTGAGCTGGGCAACTGCGGACGCATGTAAAGCCCATTGCGGCCACGCTGCGAGCTGTGTGGCTTTTTGTGAGGCTGCTAATTATGGCAGCAAGACCCTAACCCTAAACCCTAAACCCTAAACCCTAAACTCTAAACCCTAAACCCTAAACCCTAAACCCCCCAAACTCCCAAAACCGAAGAACAATTTTGGCAGGCGGGAAAAAATATCAGCTTCCCGGTTCGAGAGGAGAGGAGACCAGCTTCCGGGTTCAAGAGGGGTTTAGGGTTTAGGGTTGAGGGTTTAGGGTTTAGGGTTTAGGGTTAGGGTGTAGGGTTTAGGGTTTAGGGTTTAGGGTTTAGGGTTTAGGGGTGTCAATGATTGGTGGCCGCTGAGGGAACTGGGGCAAGCGGTCATGCCCGGTGCTCAAGTGGAGCTGTCGCTGCAGCTCGAGGCCAGCTGCGCAGTGAACTGTGAGGGTTTAAGGTTAGGGTTTAGGGTCACGCTAGACAGATGGAGCTACGCCGGTAAGAAGCACGTCCGGATCCGGGGAGGAGTTGCTTCTATAGATTTGGGCCTGAGCACAAGACAAGGGCTTGAGGTCAGGTAAAGTGGCTATGAACAGATGTCTGTGTGCGTGTGCCTGTGCCTGTGGCTGTGGCTGTGGGTGTGCGTGTGGGTGTGGGTGTGTGTGTGTGTGTGACCCTTTGGTGGCATTCACGTAGGGACATGAGTCATGAGATCCTCCCCAAAGGCTCAACTCCAGTGACTCCCCACTCCCATGAAGAGGAGGGTACATGAACGACACACGTCACTACACCCTGTCTCATCTTCCTCCTAAATTCATTAACACGCAAACCCCAAACCCCAATATACCCTTACTACCCTATGCCCTAAACCGCCAAGCACACCCTAAACCTTGCAGAGCCCGCGTCCCCTAATGCCCCAAAGACCCTAAACCCGCAAAACCCTAAACCCTAGTACCCCAATGCCTTTTATACCCTAATGCCCTATATACCCTAACCCCCCCCCCTCCCCCCTTCCAAGGCCCTAAACCCAAGCCCTATTTTTCCGTAAACCCCCCAACGCCCTAAACCCCAGTTCCCTGATGCCCTGCATACCCTAAAGCCCAAGCCCCAAACCCCAAAACGGGGGAAAAAAACTAAACCCTAAACCCGAAACCCCAAGCCCTAAACCCTAATCCCTAAACCCTAAGCCCTAAACCCTAGGCCGTAAACCCTAGACCCTAAACCCTAAACCCTAAACCCTAAACCCTAAACCCTCGGAAAGCAAAGGGAGCGCTGAGCACTGCTTGCAGAGAGCGCGTGCCAAACCCTAAACCCTAAACCCTAAACCCTAAACCCTAAACCCTAAACCCTAAACCCTAAACCCTAAACCCTAAACCCTAAACCCTAAACCCTAAACCCTAAAAACCCTAAACCCTAAACCCTAAACCCTAAACCCTAAACCCTAAACCCTAAACCCTAAACCCTAAACCCCAACCAAAGCCGCAGGTGCCCAAACGGGGCGAAGGGGACGGCAGTGACTTTGCGCGCCATGCTCCGGCACTCAGTGGAAGCGCACTTTGCCGTGTTGAATCTGGGTCCCATCTTCTATATATATATATATATGTTTTTTGTTGTGGGGGGGGGGGGGGGGGGGTGTAGGGTTTAGGGTTTAGGGGTTAGGGGTCGGGTTAGTTTAGGGTTTAGGCTGATGTCCTTTCCCAGCTGGCTAGTCAGGAGTGGGGGTTCAAAAAAAAAGGCTGATGTCACGATGTTGAGCAGTTGCCATTGGTCATCTTCAAGTTGTCAGGTTGGAGGCGTTTGTATCAGCCTAAGGGTGCTCCTTGTGTAGAGATTGGGATCTTCACCCTTATACGAAAAGTCCTTAATAGGGATTCTACACTCCCCTATTACGATTCTTGTACTCACAGTCCTTATACTAACAGTCCTGAATGGGGACTCGCGAACACGCGATTTTTATGCCTATTCAGGACTTAATAGGGATTATAAATGGGGGTTTCAAAATCCCTAGTCAGGACTGTGAATATAAGGGGGGAACATCCCAATGTAGCCAGCCCAAGGTCGGGACAACCTGTCAGCAAGACTATTTGTGGGGGGTGTCCGGGAAAAGGGGTACCCTTTTTGGGGGTTCCTTTGTACAGGATTACGCAGTGCAGTTGCGGTAAGTAAGGGGTACCCCCCATGTTCGGAAATCCCCCAACTTTGAGACCCATGGTGCCCTCATTCTTCCCAGCTCTTAAGGTTTGGGTGCTCGCAGATGCCAACAACGAGCCCTTCGGCCCTTTGCTGGTAGCAGAGGCCGGTAGTCGTGAGGATCGGGGATCCGCGGCATGGGCCCTTATCAGATGGGTCCCTTATTATGTAGCCTTATATACACGATACTAATACTAAGGGCCCATACTTCGGGGATCCCTATAAACAAGGGAAGTAGGGGACCATACTACAGGCCTAATGGTTCCAACCCCAGACAGGAGCTCTCCTAGTAACCTAGTATCAGCTTAAGAACCCCAAAAGAATGAGACATAATAATCCCTAGATTACCCGTAGTCAGGAATAACATCTTTTTAGTTGTTGGGGGTTCTTGAGCAATTAGTAGTCTCTCATCGCATCCCTCCTCAGCTGATAGTCTCTTTCTCTGGAGCCAGGTCGTCTGGTTGCCCTGATGGGGGTCGACTTTTTGCACAATCCAGAATTCGAAATCTGCAGTGTACAGTAGGGTAGGTGGCAGTAGGTGACGTAGGTGCCACGTGCTGGCGCAGGGCGCAGTGCGCAGTGCGCTGGAGACGAGCCTTGAGCCGACCTCTCCCTAAAACCCTGCTAGCGAGCAGTCAAAGCTGGACTCGTCAGAGCAGATCGCCGGCATGCTGCAATGCAATGCCCGCCCTGCGCCGACATGGTTCTAGAGCGATCGAGAGTGTGAGCACGAGCTTGATGCAGAGCTTGGCGTCGGAGCTCCTTCTCCATGCCAGGCTTGCTTCGGTCTTCATTAGGCAACTAACAAGGCTCGAGAAGGTATCCGTGGCAAGCCAGCAGGAAGTGAGCTCCCCAAGCTCAAGAAATTGTCAGTTTCAAGGGCCTGTGGCAGGTGAGAAGGCATTGAAAGCTCTTCTGTGTTCTGTGGTCTTCCCCTAAACCCTAAACCCTAAACCCTAAACCCGAAACCCGAAACCCTATAGCTATAACCCTATAACCTTTAACCCTACACCCTTGAACCAAAAAAACAAAACTTTAATAACCTGCCCTAAAACCGAAACCCTATAGCTATAACCCTATATCCTTTAACCCTACACCCTTGAACCAAAAAAAACAAAACTTTAATAACCTGCCCTAAAACCGAAACCCTATAGCTATAACCCCATAACCTTTAACCCTACACCCTTGAACCAACAAAAACAAAACTTCAATAAAACTGCCATTTGCAGACTTGGAAGGCGCAGGTTCCCCCAGCGGTCAAGCTGTCAGGAGCTGTCCCTTGCAGCGTTTTTGCAGCAAGAAGCTGCATCATCAACGCTACTCCCGCCGGGTTCAGGGTTCAGGGTTCAGGGTTTAGGGTTTAGGGTTTAGGGTTTAGGGTTGTGCTTGCTCCTCTATCACAGATGCGCTCGTTGATCAGCACCCTGTCTTGCGCATGTAATGGAAGTTCATACGAACTTGGGTGGCGAGATGGGACAGCAAGAGTTGGGAATTGACTTGTGTCACGCAGTTGTATGCAACTTCGTGTCCAGCGCGGTCTGCGCAGCAAGAAAGCTTCCTAGCAGCACTGTCGCGCGGGCGCGCGCGCGCGCGCTCTTTCAAGGCTGGTGTTCCCAAGGTAGTTTCGATTCTGTATGGCTGTTACTGGCTCGTGGGAGTCTATCGAAAAGTTCCTTCATGTTCATTCGAAACTTCTAAGTGTGAATATTGTGTGTGTCGTTCTTGAGGATCCGACAAATCATAGCTGCGTGCAATTATGCGCCGCGCCGTAGCCGTCGCTGCTGGGAGCGTTCTTGCTAGCAGGCACAGTTTTTCGTTTCACTCTGGTGCCCCCCGACTGGGAGCCCAAGCCAAGCATGTCGAACTTTGAGAACCCGAAACCCCATTATGGCCCGAAAACCACGCTGTGGAGGTGGCACCTCGCCCCCATGTTGCTCCATGTTACTCCCATGCCCAGTGCCCCATTCTTTCTCGTAGTCGAAGCCTTCGGGACGATGACCCAGCAAATTTCAAGCTGGACACCGCAAGCGCAGCGCAGAAAAGCCACCCCACAGCCCAGCTCGGCATCGCAGCTTAAGCCCGGAATCCGTTTTCAGGGTTTTTGGGTTTAGGGCTTCAAAAAAAGGATTTGGGGTCCCCAAAACACTTGAGAAACTCTAAACCATCTCTTTTGCCACCCAAAAACCCCTCTTTGATCGATCCGCTTGCGGGCCAAAGCCCAACATGCCGTTTAAGAACCCTAAACCCTGAACCCTGAACCCTAAACCCTAAACCCTAAACCCTAAACCCTAAACCTCTCACTGTCCCTAAACCCAAAGCACTAAACCCTAAAACTCCCTGCGATGCGGACTCGCCCCAGCTGTGCAGGAGGGAAACAAAGCCCTAAACCCTAAACCCTAAACCCTAAACCCTAAACTGAAATCCACTGTCCGTTACCCCGAAAAGCCACAACGCGCAGATTCCTGCGGGAAGCGCCGCGGCCCGCCTTGGCACCTGATCTGCAACAGACAACTATGATGGTACAATGTGAGGCATGTTGACATTGATTGTGTATGTAGAATGTACACACACACATATATATATATGTCTATTTATCTGGACTTATTTACTTATGAGAGCATGTATATTATACGTATATAGACATATATATATATATATATATATATATATATTACATATATACACACATAGCATTATGCATTCTATTATAATCGTACGCACTTTTTTTCAGCTTGGGATGATGAGCCTGTTGAGAGGGTGGACGCGGGTCAAGCTTAGGCATAGTTAGTGCAAGTCGAGCTGCATGCAGCAATCGCGGGCACTAGCTGGCCTCGGGAAGTTGCAGTATTGGGCTGATATTTGTGCCTTGCCTCCAAACAACACCGGGGCAGACCAGCCATTTTTCCGATATGGTACTGAGTTAGTAGGGCCCCTCTTTACACCTCCCACCAAAACAAATTGTGAAGCCTGACAGACTTTGGGGCAGCACCTGTCATGCAGCTTGTCACGCAGTTGCTGACGAGTCCCTGGTATTGAATGGGGAATGAGCTTGCACAGTCCCCGGGTTATTGAGGTACGGACGCATATTTCCCCAGCTCCCTGCTAAGAACTCGGAAGGTTGCGCATTCCCGAGGCACTTCTTTGCACCTCAATGCGTCCCTCGCATGTCTTCGACTGGAGGCCATGCTGTGATAGCCAGATAGCTTTGAACATCTGTCTTTATCAGCGCGGATTTGTAAGGTATAATATGACTTACTTTAACTGTTATTTTGTATGTATGCATGTCTGTACGTACGTACGTATGCATGTATGTATACATGGTATATACATATATATATATATGTATATGTTTATATACATTTACAGCAAACCCTAAACCCTCAGTTGCCCAGATATCAGAGAGAGCGCCGAGTACACCCTAAGCCTTGGGATGTCCCGATGAAGGACTGTTAGTAGAAGCGGGAACATCCCAACCTAAACGCTAAACCCCAAACGCTAAACGGGTGGCCCTAAACCCTAAACCCTAAACCCTAAACCTGTGGCTAGTCGGGTGGCAAAAAAAAACCCTAAACCCTAAACCCCAAACTTGCCTTCTGCAGGACTGGGAGGCTGCGGAGGACTTCGCCACCCGTGCACTGCGCATGGAGCGATGCAGCAAGGCCTCGAGTTGAGAATGAGGGTTTAGGGTTTAGGGTATGGAAGCCATGGCTCTCACCGGACCTCTTTTCCATCAGCGAAGCCTCTACACAAGAGGGTCAACGACAAACCAAAGAAGAAAAGGCTACAAACTACGGACTCATTTTGAAATTTCTGTACATGTACATACAAGGGCCCACCTTAAGTGAAGCTTACTTATCGGGGTTGGGCCTAAACCAAAATGTGGAAGCTCCCTGGAAGAGGTGCTGCGGCGGGCATACACATTGTCAAGCCGATTCACACTCCCCCTTTCGGGGGTCTCGACACCCGAAACACAAGCAATCGGCACAGCACTGGTAACAGGTTGACCGAGTCACCCTGATTATCCCTGCATCACGGATATGATGTCTTGACTGCCCTCTTCCTTGGTTAGGGTCTTAAGGTTGAAGTGGCTTCCGTTATTCAGCACCGGTGGTGCGATGTCAAAACATCTTTAGGATCTGCCGTACAGACGAGCCTCAGGCCATTTCTGAGGTACAGATCCAACAACTTTACACATGGCCTTGGGACTTCTGCTTGCCTTTGAGTTCGACAGCCTGGGGTGGCCTGCGTATCTCCCTCATAGGAGCAACCAGTAAGTCGAAAGTGGATACGCGAAAAGTGACATGGATGACTCTGCAAACAACAGAGAGATTTCATCCATCCGTCCCTTTATGCCCTTGGGCTTATAGGGAGACACAAAAGGAAAAAACGTGTGATGTTGATACGGGTAGTCAGAATACCCGACAACATGTTCAACTTCTCCACAGGTATGGCAGTCAGAATGCCTTGTGGAGCCCTCCGTTTTACCACCGGTATGGCAGTTGGAATGCCTGGTGGTATCCTCCGTTTTACCACCGGTATGGCAGTTGGAATGCCTGGTGGTATCCTCCATGCATAAAATTAGACTGCAAGGATTCAAACGGTCCTGATGGACTTGAGGACTTATCCCTTTATGCCTAGCAGGCTTACAGGGGAAGGGCTTGCGTCAGTCCTGGATTGGCACTGGCCAGACCAAAAGGAATCCTCTTGGCTGAATTCTCAGCTCCAACGGGACTGTCATCCAATGGTCTTTGGTCTGGCAAAGACCTCGAAGGGGATAGCCCTCTAGGTGGAGCTCTTGTAACACGTCTTTGCCCAGCACCCCAGTCGCAAAGCTCCGAAGACGAAGATCCGATGTAAGAACCAGACCTCGTCCACTGGGCGGCGTTTCACGAAAAAGCTTCGTTGGTCTTGTTGGATCACAGTGTTGGCACGACCGCTCTGTGTACTGTGACCTTTCTAGAAGACATTTTAGCAGAGAATGGTCCACCTCTGCTTGACAGCCTTCTGGATCTGGCTCAAACACAATTTCAAGCTCGGACCCAGGAACAACATGGCTCAGCTGTTCCTTCATCACAGGAGGAAAGGATATAAGGCGGTTATCAGGGTTCGGCAAATGTCTCATCAATCTGTCAAGCCGGAAACCACTCCTCCAAACTAACAGCACGCATTCCAGAATGCGTCGAGTGCAGTGGACCCTTATTGGTGTCTCCGTTTCCCCTTGTATAGTGATTATCCTATACGCTGCGTCGTCTGGGTCTTCGCTCAGCTTTAGCCTTGCCCTATAACCCTCCCTTTGGATTGGTCCGGATGTTTCGGCTGTCGTTGCACTCACCACAAGCCTGGCAGCAGCTGACGCTGGCTCTTGTTGGCGGTGGAAGTTCAAGGGCTCTGGACGGCTTTCTGACTTTACACCGAGTGCTGCATCGAAAACCTCTGTCTTATTGATACCCTCCGCGGCAACCACTTTAGGAACCAACCTTGCCTCAGCGGGAGCTCGCAAATCCTCCTCCTGCTGCTGCTCTTCCTTTTTTAGCCTTTCACTTTCTAGGTCTTGGATTTCGTCGTGGGACATCCACGGTCTATCCGAAGCACCGCTTCCTCCGTCCGCTCCCTCAAGCTCATTGGCTGGATCAGAGGAAACTCCGAGATTGGAAGCATGTGATGACGATGCTTCTGGCAGGGAGCTCGTTGAAGAAGGATCCTCTACTTTGACAGGCATAGAGGCTAAAGATTTCTTCGAGGGCAATACCGTTGTTTCACCCTCACTATGGTGATGACCAGGTCTTTGCCTCACCAATTTTCCGGAAATGTTCAGCGGCTGATCTGGCAACACGCTCGGAAGGTCTACGGACCCTCTCTTTAAGCTCATGCCCTGTTGTGCCGCGCTGTAATCGAACTCCAGATTGATCTTGGGCTGAACAATCTGAGGCGGTACTTTCGGCACGGACTGACTGATCTTGACCTCAAACTTTGGCTTGACAATTCCACCGCTTCCGGTAGACTGTCCTTTTCCGTGCGTAGGTGGAGGTTGAGGTCCATGGCTTAGCTTAGGCTTATGAATCCCACTACCCTCCGGGCCACTTACAACCGATCTAGACCTTGCTCTAGGAGGTGGCGGTGGTGTGGATCTCTGGCCGGAACTCTCAACCCTGTTGCTCTTGGGTGGTGGAGGAGGTTTACGGAGTGGGCTCCTTGACCTGGCGGCGGCTGGTGAAGTTCCCAAAGCCTTCCCCATATGTCCACCCATCGCACTTTTTTCTTTGGCCCGTCTCGCCCTTACGAACTCCTTAGCAGCCTGAATTGCAGCCCTTTTTTGCTGATCACGTGTTTCGTGTGATTCACTAGCTGCTCCTTTGGCGGATGCTGAAGAGGATCGTGCCTTAGGAGAATGCTCATACCGGCATTGGTCACCGTACTTGCAGAATCCCTTTCGAAAGTGCGGGCAAGAGCTCGGAGCTGTGTCTGAGCCCTGGGGAGTACGGGCAGGTGTTTTCCCCTTAGAGGAGTGCACGTACCTGCAATCTTTCCCAAACTTACAAAAACCCCTCTGGAAATGCGGGCATGCACCCCAGCCTTCTCCCTGATCAGTGCTTGATTTCTTCGGGGGGCCCTCACCGGGAAAACCCATTGTCTTATCGAAGTCCATTTTTACCTGGATTTTCTTTGGGACCTTTAGCCCATGAATTGGCTCACTTAGGTCCAAAGCTTCAACAAGGGTCCCGGCAAGGGTCTTATCCCTTTTGTCACTTGGATTTAGCGACACTTTCTGTGCTGGGTTTTGGCTTGAGGTGCGCTTTTTCATTTTTTCTGTGAGGTGGTCTCCCCCCAAGCAATGCTCATTGCTTGCACCTACATCATCCCTGTAGCACGTAAAAGGCACGGCAAGCGAGCCCTGACAAGAGGACCTCGACGCATCAGAAGGGTCTTCTGTCGCACCGAAAGCAAACTTTGGCTCCCCCGGTGGGGAGCGTCCACGTGGGCTTGCTCTTGGGGTGGGTTTTGCTTTACTCTCAGGCGCGAGCCGGCTCCATACTGAGTTCAAGACAACCCTAGACTCAGATACAGCCGCGTACACTTGCTGACTGGACAGGGGATCAGCAGAACGGTCTGCATGTGCAGATCGGGCGCGATCCTGCTCCCCCGCTTGAGTACAACTAGGTTTGCAATCGCTTGGGGTAGACACAGATTTGCTTGCGGGCGCAAGCTTACACCACAGGGAGTTCAAGACAAACCTGGGGGCTTGTAAAGAACTACACAACAGCGGATTGGGATTATCCCGAAGGAAAGTCCTATCCTCACCAGCCCTGTCCGGAAACCCGCAACGAACAGGGTCTTGCTCCCCCGCTTGAGGGCAACCATCACAGGCTGAAACCAGCTTGGGAACTATCTGAAGGGATTGCCTCTCCTGACCTGGGCAGTCTTCTGGGCAGTCTGGAATAAGTTCCCCAAGCGCAAAGTCTGGCTCCCCCGGAGAGAGACAACCAGTTAGACAGTTGTCGGGCAAGCTTGACAGACTCTGATGGGACTGAGCTGCCTGACATGCTGCGACATTCAAATTGTCCATTGGCACATCGTCACATTGACCTGTGCACAGGGCTGTTGGCAGGACATCCTGCTTTGCAAGTTTAGACCACAGCGAGTCCAAGACATACCTGGGCACCTGCGCGGGGCGAGGGTCTACCAACACGTTGCGTGAAGTTAAAGTATTATCCCTCAGCCTTGGCACCCCTACTCGGTCTTCAACTGGCAACGGCTTAGACCGGCGCAGTTTCCAAAAGGCCTCATTTTTCAACCTTTTCAATTTTCTCCTAGTGGTCCTATCTACAACCTTCTTATCGTCCCCGGTATTTAGCGGCTGAACGCTAATCGAGTTCTGGTCCCCAGGCGCATCTAACTCCTCATCAGAAGTATCCGCAACATCTGCCCACTGCAGACGTTGAAACACCGACTGGTGTATTTTGGGCCACTGCGTTTGGGAACCACCTGCGAGTGCAGCGGTTGTGGGCACAGCAACCTTAACCTTTGTCCCTGGGGGATTGGCAACATAAGAAGAAGTAGGAAACCTTGAACCTGAAGACATGACCGGCAGGCCACTTCTGCAAGGAAGCCGACGTGCTTTATACCACGTCGCATTTTTGCTCAGCACGGAACCATTGCTGGATCGGGCATAGACACACGGCTGGCCATCCAAAGAACGACAACTTGCTGGTTCACCCGGAAGCGCAGCTCGACTAGTCCCATAATCACCCAGCTTACGCCTAAGAATCGTAGATCCAAGGACCTGCAGTTTTCTTCCTCTGCGGAAACAAGGGGTGGGACGCGACGCTTCAAGTCTCGACTTGAGTGGAACAACCTCTTCTGCTTGTTGCTGAATGATTGTTGCAAGGTCATCAGCTTGAGGCTTTATGTTCTGCCACACCGACGGATTGGGTTTTGTGCCTTGCTGGCCGGATGGACTTAGGACGTCCGCCGGCTCGTCCAAAAGGTTCTTCAAGAAGCGGATTTCCCAAGACTTCAGAGTACGATGTGAATATTTGCACACCGAGTGACTGCACGTACCCAGGACTGACTCAAAACAGACGTCCAACAAGCCAACATCATACAACCTCTGCCTGGTGGCCAGAGATAAGGGCTTGTGAAGGGACCGCTTAGTGCATGCGGTCTGGACAGCAGGCTCCTCGGATGAAGGCTGCGCCTCATGAATGAAACCACATTGGCTTCCTCTTTTGCAATAGCCTCGCGCATAATGAGGGCATACCTGCACCTTCTTTATTCCAACCTTTTCCGACCTTTCACAGCTGGAAACATGTTCATTTCCCCTTTCCACTGGGACATGCTGATACCTGCATTGGTCGCTGTATTTACAAAATCCCTTTTGGAAGTGTGGACACACGCCCCAGCTATTTGTAGCAACCCCCTTATCTTCTACGGAATCATCCACAGGTTTATGTCCGTCGGACGTCTCGATGTCATGTTCATATCTACAGTCCTTACCATACCTGCAGAAGCCCCTTTTTAGGTGTGGGCACACCCCCCAGCTTGTGGGTACGACGCCATGGGTCTTCAACTGACTGTCATGGTGGCGCCTTGCTTCCTGGTCCTGCACTGGGGTAAAGGGTTTGCTTTCTGTGCGAGGGACATGCTCATAGCGGCAGGCGTTGCCATACCTGCAATATCCCTTTCGGTAGTGTGGGCAACTACCCCATCCGGCACGAACTATGTTCTGCTCTTCTGTAGAGCTGGCTTCAGGCGCCGAACCTGGACCCCTGGAGGGATCGGGTACAAAGGTCGGAGGCTGCTGCATGCTATGGACAGAACCAAAGTACGTGCAGCAGCTAAGCAGTGCTTGCTGTTCCACTGCTTGTTCAAAACTCTTACTGTTAAAGAGGCAACTCCAGGCCCTCAATCGAAGATCATTGAAGGGCCTTTCACGAGCCTTTTCGTGCGGCAGTTCATCAGAAGTCACGAACACGCCCGGTGCCTCACCTGGTGGAGACGCCACTTGTGCTGGCGACACAGCCTGCTCGGACGGCTCTTGCATCACAGGTTGAAGCTGATCGGTTGGCACTGGCTGTGCCTGCACGAATGGCACACCATCCTCTAGCAACAACCATCTATCATTGTCTTCAGGTTTGTTGCTCTCAGGTGCCTCAAAGAAGCTTCTGGGCGGGAGCAGACTACTTAACGTGTAATCATATTCCTCACCACTTAATTTCCAGTCAAAGCAACCGTACAGTGATCTTACTTGACCTGCGATCGTATTCATGCGGTGAATGTGCTTCAACATTTTGAAGAGGTTTTCACGAATCACCTCTTTTCCTGGCTCAGGATACTTCCCGCCGTCACGCAAGTCTACGATCACTGCTTCGATGAATGCTCCGAGCTGTTCCGTATCTTGGTACACGGACACTATGCGTGGCTGCAACTGGGCTGCTGCTTGTGACAAAACCCAGTTACCCACACCAACCTCTGCTTGTTCGTGGAATTGGTTGTGCTGGATCTTAAAGTGTCCTCCCGAGTATTTTTGCCAAATATACTCAGGCAAACCTGTCTGAACCAGCCTTAGTCGCAGAACACACACATTTTCAAGGGTGGATGCCGCCGTGATCATTATCGCCAGCTTGAGTGGGTGATCATGCGGAATCAAGGCAGGCTGCTCTTGCGGTGGGGTAAAGCTCACAGGGACTTGTCCAGACTCGTGGCTATGCAAACCTAACGCAGCTGGACTTAAAACCGTTTCCGGCTCGACTAGCTCCGGCTTTGCAGCCGTGTTTGTAGAACCCAAAGTAGAATCAGGCTCTTTACTCCCCATCTCCGCAACTAGCATATTCACACCCTGAGAAAGCCATTCTGCGGTATTCCCTGATCTTCTTGGAGGCCGGGTACAGTTTATTTTCTTGCACTCTTGGACACCCTTAGATATTCTGAAAAGGGTAACGATTGATGCTAGTGCGCAGTCCTGTACCCAGGGTTGTCCTCCCCCCAGCATGGACACCACAGACTGGCATATCTTGCCACATCCAAGTAGGGCATTCAAATTGCTTCTTGGTGCACCTACATTGTCCTTGAGCGGGTCCACTCTCATCACACCACCTGTCTCACTGACGGTCCATAACGGAACTGGCATAGGGTGCACTGACCCTGCTTGAATCTTGTTGGTACCCTTTGAACCTGCGACACCGGTTTGACCTGGCAGCGAACGTAAGGAACCTGCCTGAACCTTATTGGCACCTGTGCAAGCTGTGGCACCTGACTTATTCGTTCTGGCGCAAAAAGGACCTTTCTGGACCTGACGATCCGTTGACTGGCCCGTGGCACCCGCTGGGTCAGGCACAAAACTCGAAGGACCTGCCTGAACCTGATGGGCACCTATTTGACACGTGGCACCTTTTGGGTCAGGCGCAGAACACGAGGAACCTGCCTTAACCTGATTGGCACCTGATTGACACGTGGCACCTTTTGGGTCAGGCGCAGAACACGAAGGACCTGCCTGAACCTGATGGGCACCTGATTGGCACGTGGCACCTTTTGGGTCAGGCGCAGAACACGAAGGACCTGCCTGAACCTGACGGGCACCCAATTGACCTGGCACAGTACTCAAAGAGCTTACCTGCACCTTATCTGCACCTACCTGGGTCTGGGTCAGGCCACATGGTTGACTGGACACAGCGTCCAGGAAACCTGTCTGTGGGCAAGGTGCGAGACCTGCTTGATTCGGCAAAGGACTTAAAGACCCTGCCTGGCTCTCATTCGCACATAAGTGAGGTGCGGTACCTACTTGATCCAGCACGGAACGCAAAGAACCTGTCTGAACCTTATGGGTACCTGGCAAAGTTGCGGCACCTGTCTGCTCAGGCCTTGAACACAATGGACCTGCCTGAACCTCATAGGCACCTAACTGGCATGTGGCACCTGTTGTGGCACCAACGGCACGCTGTACATGCATCCGACTTTGCACACCGCTGCCTTGTGCCTCGGGATGGATTCCCGTGGCTTGACACACAGCACCCTTTTGACCTGGCCGGAAACACACAGCCCCAGCCCTGATCTTATAGGCACCTTTTCGAACACAAACAGCACTGTGCACATGCATCCGACTTTGCACACAGCGGTCACGGGCCTCGGAACGGGCCTCAGGACGAATGTCCTTGACTTGACCTCCCTGGATCTCATTGTCTTGGTTGCCCGGCGGTAGGCACATAGACTGATTCATACCCTCTTTACCTGCTTGGGCACCTGAGCCTTGTCCGTCTGTTTTCACGGCTGCCATTGGTGCTGACGCACCACAGGAAACACCACTACACCAGGCGGGTTTTAGACCAACGAAGGAAGTTGGTGTCTCGTCTTGCACCTGCTCTTTTGGCTGAGGACTTGGGATCTCTGAGGCAACCTCAGGGTCTGTCAATCTTTGGCTGCCCTTTGCACCTAGACCCACGTTTCCCTGCCCTAATCTAGCCTGACCTTCCTGGACACCTGGAACCACTACAAGGGCATCCTTCAGATTGGTGTCAGGGCTCTGTTCCTTTTCCCCAGAAACTGCGGTTTTTTGGTTTTTGTTTTGTTCTGGGTATAGGGACTCCCCCCAACGTGCACCAACCTGTCCGGACACGTTGCAAACTTGATACCCAGAACGAAAGGCTATCGGCAGGAACACGTTCATATTGGGTCGAGACGGTGCCGACAATAGACGCGGAGGCGCAGGCCCGCTGGTCAGGGTCAGAAGACAACTCGACAGGGACATACCAATGGGCATCGCTTGCGGCGCAAGCAGGCCCCCTAACCCTCCCCGGGGCAGTGGCTTTAAAGGCACCCCCTGCGAAGGGAACAACGGCAGCCTCAGTGGCCTGGGGAACAGGGACAAATGCACACATCCGACCTCAATGGGTCCGCCTAGAAACTCATAACCGCTCTGTTGCTGGTCACTGTCTTCACTCTCCTCGTCCGAGCAGATCTGGTAGTACTCAGTACGACTCGTGTGTGTGCCAAACTGGGTCACATTTGCCCCAGCTGAAGTTGCAGAGCTTTGCTTTCCTGGTAGGTTTGGACCATGGCCCAGGTCAGCGTTGGAGTCACCACGATACACATCGCGCTCGGACCTACCTTTGCACACAAGACCTTGCACCAAGGGTGAATTAGGACTAAACCCAAGGAGCTTACCGTTCTGAGTGGAATTGGGATCACAGCGAGGCACAGCTCGCTCTGGCCTTTGATCCAGCACAGGACCTTGCACCAAGGGTAAATCAGGACTAAACCCAACGGGCTTATGGTTCTGAGTGGAATTGGGATCACAGCGAGGCACAGCTTGCTGTGGCCTTTGATCCAGCGCAGGACCTTGCACCAAGGGTGAATCAGGACTAAACCCAACGGGCTTATGGTGCTGGCTAGAATTGACATGGTGACCCTGGTCAGGTTTCCACTCGCCCAGCTGTAGTGCTGGACCATGTGCTTGCGCACACAGATGCTCAGAACCTATGTCAAGTTCCGGCTCACGTTCTGTCGAGCGCCGAATCCCTCCCGGTAAAGGCACCTGGGATCGCAAGACGCTGCCTGTCATTGCTGGAGAGGACGCGGCATTAGGAACAGGAAGGGTATGTGCATCTAAACCGAAAGGACCGCTAAGGTTCAGGTGGCTCGGCTGAGCACTCTTCGGGCTTATCTCCGAAGCAGGACCTAACCCAAAAGATCCTACGGGGTTAGGGTGGCTCGGCTGAGCGCTCTTAGGGCCTATCACCAAGGCAGGACTTAAACCAAAAGATCCTACCGGGTTGGAGTAGCTCGGCTGAGCGTTCTTAGGGCTTATCGCCCCCTCCCTAGGCTTGCACAAGGACACCGGATCGCCGGTGTTTGGATGCACTGACTCCTCTGTAGTCTGCGCAGCTTTGACCCATGACGGAGTCACCTTTGAGAGATCCCCTATCAATGTCACTGGGGTAGGTGACCGGATTGGCAAGGGAGGAAACGAGGTCTTGCTGGTCACACATTGCCCTGCGGCAACCAGCACAGGCTTTGACCCCTCTTTTTCCACAACACTTTGGATGCTTATGGCATTTTCTGCCTTATGCACATCAACATCAAACCTGACCGATCGCTTAAGCTCCCGAACACCGGAAGAGTCGCGACTCACTTCCTTACATGGTTGCGGGGCTTGTTGCGGTAACGATCGTTCAAAACCACCCTTATCATCTCTCTTTGCTTCACTTGAGATCTGACATTTGGTGGGGATCACATTTGACTCAGGCACTGATTGACCTGGGTTCGAGTTAGGGCCTAAACCATAGGACCCCGACGAGTTAATGCGGTTCTGCTTAACGCTTCCAGGGCTTGCCTCAGACCCAATCTCGAAGTCAAAGTTCTCTTCCTGAAGTGATTGCAGAACCCTTTTCAGCCCGTCTTCTAAACCTCCAGTTGAAGTCACAGGCAAGGTGCATGGAGGGGTGCACTCCCTCACGGACCTTTCGTCGCCTATTTCAACGGGAACCAACCTTGCAACTTTTGGCAGATTGTTGGTGGCCTTATCATGACTAGCGGTCCACTCCTGCCTTGCACACGCATCAGAGCTTAGACCGCTCTGAACACCACACACAAAGTCGAAGGCATGCTCTGCAGGATTCTTACCCTCTCTCGGGCCCTGAGGAGGATAATTTTCTGCTTCGCCGGACAGCCCTCTACACACATCAGTTAAGCTCTCACCACAATGGGACTCATGAAGTTCCCCGGGACTATGAGGCTTGCAATTGCGACCAGTACCCTGCTCAGATTCTGAAAGAGCAAGGGTCGAGCACTCACCACGACTGGACTCACGAAGTTCCGCGTGAATGTGAGGCTCACAACCGCCACTGACGTTTGCATCAGGCTCAGTGGATACAAGGGTTGAGCTCTCGCCACGAAAGGACTCACACGGTTCCCCGGGAATATGAGGCTCACAAATGCCATCAATACGCGTTTCGGGCTTCGTGGAGGCATGGATCAAGTCTACGCGGCCGCTGTAGCCTGACCATTCTGCTCTGCCAGTAGCACTTAAAGCATCTTGATGACGCAATGCAACATTGGTGTCGTTCGTTTCTAGACACCCATTGAATTCCACAGTGACGTCTCTGCCGAAGGACAGTGACTTTGATTGACCAGAGGTCTCACAATGGCTTTCTTGAAGGGACGGTCCTGGGTGGCTATCCCTCACACTGTCTGAACCCTGTGACCCTAACCCTAACTGTGGTGGTTTGCAAGCTGATTGCACCGGCCATTCGGGCGTATCTTCTCCTGAATCGACTGTAGGGCCTTGAGACATTCCTTGTGCTGAGGAAGTCAGAGTGTTCCTATCGTCCCCAGGTACAACCAGAACAAACCCACCGTTGGCTTGTTGGTTTGGCAAGGCTAGGGTCACCCGCTTAGGGTTCTGAGGACTAACCCATATATTATCGGCAGGGCCAGGAAAGTAGGCATGTGACATCCCACAGCTCGCGTGCTCGGGCAAACCAGGCCGCGGTGCCTCAGGGACCTCCTCGGGGACGCTGGAACCTAGGGAACCCTTATAATCACCTAAGGTGGCCTTGAAATTGGCTGCCCTACCTCCTACATCGGTATCTACACAAACATCGCTCTTCCGCGTGGACGGTATTCGTCCGAGGCTACTTAAACCTACAAACTCCTCCTGCCGTGACGTCTGTACACCTTCGAGCTCCTCGATCAGAGGCATGAGTGGATCAGGCCGACAAGTCCCAACCCCCTCATGCGTCTGATCCCTTAAGGATCCATCAGTCAGAGGTCTTGGTACCTGCTCTTCTCGAACCCAGCTCTCCACGAAACCGGATTCCACATCCGTTCTTCCAGCAGCGCTCTTGAGCCCATGGGTCTCCCAGGTGCCAGTCATCTCATCAGCAGAATCGCAGCCATACATCAAATACTGCAATACCCTGCCCTGAGTCGCGAGGCCAGATGTACAGTCATACCCCGTTGACGAGAACTCCAGAGCCCTTTGCGCCACTCCACCACTTGCTCCAGGTTGTCTATCCTTTACCATGCCATTGCTTCCACACTGATCAGTAAGATTTTCTTGACTGTCTGAATCTACACACGTGGGCACATTTCGCCCCTGCATCCTCCCAGCTTCCAGCAAAACACCACGTTCTTCCAACACATCTACGGTGAAGGGTAATGGCATTCCGCCACTGGGGCTGATGCTCCATTGCACAAGTTCAGAAGAGACATCTTTGCTATTATCGCTGGAAGACCATCCTGGCTCAGCCTCGAAATCAACAGAAAAACACATGCAGCAACTGCCGCAACCAGCTCTCAGCCCATCCATGGCACCATGGTGGGTACCTCTTCCCTGGTCCGCAGTTTCCACGTCAGTTGTCGGGCTTGCTAACCATTCCTCCAGGATATTGCTCCTGCGGCCATACGCAGCTGAGCGCAACTTGGGCTCATAACCTATGGAAGCCATGGCTCTCACCGGACCTCTTTTCCATCAGCGAAGCCTCTACACAAGAGGGTCAACGACAAACCAAAGAAGAAAAGGCTACAAACTACGGACTCATTTTGAAATTTCTGTACATGTACATACAAGGGCCCACCTTAAGTGAAGCTTACTTATCGGGGTTGGGCCTAAACCAAAATGTGGAAGCTCCCTGGAAGAGGTGCTGCGGCGGGCATACACGTTGTCAAGCCGATTCACATAGGGTTTAGGGTTTAGGGTTTAGGGCGTACGCCTTCTGATGCAAATAGGGTTTAGGGTTTGGGGATTAGGGCTTGCTCGATTCATCGTTTAAGCATATCTCGCAAGTGCATGACATCAGTGGACGTAGTAGTTGCACCGATGAATGAATCTGCCCGTGAGTTGTTTCCAGGCATGAGCACCAGCGCGTGGTTCAAAAGCGTTCGGGGCTTTGGTGGTTCAAGGTCTATGTCAGGAACCCAAAACCCCATATTTTAGGGTACCTAGGAATCCTATGAGGGGTGCATTTTTTGGTGTCAGAACGTGCAAAACAGTTGGCTTCGGGGTTCCTAAGGTCATCGGGCAAAAAGGAGTCCAGGGTCGGCAGCCATCATTGCACAGGCTTCTTGCATCTGGAGAAGCGGGGATGGCACTTCTCCCAAGAATCGGCAAGCTTTCAAGTACCCAGCTGGCTTAGGGCCTAAACCCTAAACCCTCTAACCCTAAACCCTAGAAACTCTATGAATCCTCCAAACTCTGAGCCCGAGAACCCTATAACCCTAGACCCTGTAAACCCTAGAAACTTCTATGAATCCTCCAAACTCCGAGCCCTAGAACCCTAAGCCCTAAACCCTAAACCCATGTCAGTGTGGGCATCACTGGCAGGGCTTCTATCGACGTGGCCTGGCTAGGATGCAGCTGGGAGTCCGGGAGCCGAGACGCACCCCTCAGCTGTAATTTAGGGAGTGGCTAGGGTTTAGGGGTTTGGGGTTTAGGGTTTAGGGTTTAGGGTTTAGGGTTTAGGGTTTAGCGGCAAGCCTGTTGCAAAAGGGTGGACTGGCCTATCCGTAGTGAGATTTCTCCTTTTCCTTTATTTCTTTGGGTGGAGTACTGTAATTATGGCCGGAGATGGTCCAGATGATCTGTTAGACCTGTGCCTGCCCAGGGTGGTTCAGATGCCCATCCTGCCCTATAATCCCCATAAACCCTAAACCCTAAAACCCTAAACCCTAAAACCCTAAACCCTAAACCTAAGGGCCTTTTTAAGGTCTGATACGGTAGAATGGCCCATCCTTTCTAGGTCGTGGCAGATGCGAAGCGCGACTTTGAGAACGCCTTAGAGCCAGGGCCTCAGCCACCTCTAGGTTTTGCCCCCTGCATGTTGCAGAGGAGCTCCAGCCTATCTCAGGGTTTAGGGTTTAGGGTTTGGGGCTTAGGGCTTTTGAGTGTTCCATTGGGGATTGCGCCAGCTTCAGTCCTGGTCAGAAAAAGGGTTTAGGGTTTAGGGTCAGCATTTGCATGATGGCTGCATACACTTGTCGGCCAAGGATCGAGCCTAAGGGAGAAGGTGCCCAGCCCGGGGCTCAGACTTGAGAACGTACATCCGGGCCCTCCTGTGCTCAGGAGTGTCTAGGAACTCTGGGGCTTCCACTGGCGTAAGCATCCGCATATGGGTCCGGCTGGCTCAAGAAGGGTCACCAAGTGGGTGGAGCGGCAAATTTCAAGGCATTGGTTGCTTTGATGGGGTAAGATCACAGTGACCTTTAAAGCCAACGTTCCATGAAACCACTGCCCGGCAGATCGTGTCAGCGTCCGCTCTCACAGAGAGCAAAGTGGAGGGCGCCGACGATTGTTTGGATTGCTTGGTTGCAGGCACAGTCCTTCGCATTCGTCGCATTGAGTGCAGGCACGACAGAACTCAGCATCCCCCAATGCTTACCGGCTTAACAAGCTTGCTTTAATAATCCCCCCCCAAGGATTTGTTCCGGCGCTGGGTCCAAAAAGATTTTTTTGGGGGAGCCCAGGTTGTAATAATTAATTGGATTAAATTGGGACGTTCCCCTTATACTAGCCGTCATGTATAATCCCTACGAAGGACTGTTAGTATAAGGGGGAGCATCCCAACTAATCAACCTTGAGGGGGGCCTCTTCTGGGCTTTCTCGGGACCTCCTCTGGACCTCTTTGTCTCTTGGGCTGCTCTGTCCTACGAATTGCTTAAGAACCCCCCCCGCAAAAAAAACTCAAAATGTTCTTCCTTAAAAGGGTAATATTATGGGGATTATTTTCATTTTTTGTTTTTTGGGGGGTTCTTTCGCAAATGGTAGTGTCTGCAGTCGTTGCAGGTGGATCCGGCCCTAAAGCCCAGCGATACTACCTTACTACCTCAACCAGCTCCGGCACTTTCTAGGATTGCCTCTGCTGAAGTCTAGCACTCTCAGCCATACAGAAGAGTTTGTGCAAGAAATTCTATCAAGACCGTATTTGGGAAATTCTCCCGGAACACCTTCCGGTATTGACACCCCCTTTTTTGCAGAAAGATCGGATGTTTGGGTCTCAACAACCTAACATAATGGAAATCGTTCACGAAACAAACCAAACACCCAGCCCGAAAACTTTGCGGCATTGACACCCGGTTTTTAGGTGTGTGACCTGAACATTAGTCCGAACGTGCGGCAGATGAGATATCACTCACCCAGCGAGCATTTCACGCAGGCGTCTGCACATGTTGGTTTCCCAAATAAAGGATACCTTATAGGGGGCCTTATTATAAGGGAATCCTCCTACTTGGGAGTCTAGATTCGGGAGTCCCTTATTAACGTAGACACCCTACACCCTAAACCCTAAACCCTAAACCCTAAACCCCAAAACAAATGCAAAACAAATCCTGCCCCGAGGATTGTCCAAGCCGAGCTTGAGAAACTGGCTGCTCAGGGCGCTGGGGGCGTGCAGCCGGCTAGTTGAAAGCCAAGCCTTAGGTCTTAGGTCTTAGGGGTTAGGGGTTGGGGTTTAGGGTTTAGGGTTTAGGGTTTAGGGTTTAGGGTTTAGGGTTTAGGGTTTAGGGTTTAGGGTTTAGGGTTTAGGGTTTAGGGTTTAGGGTTTAGGGGGTGTACGGTTTGGGGTTTAGGGTGGGTTTCGAGGCGCTTGTGGCTCAGAGACAGCAGGAAGCCCCAAAAGCTTTGTTAGGGAAAGATGTCAGTTCAGGGCTGACGTGCAACCACCGATGTTTGCCGAATCTTGTTGCCAGACTGGATTTGAAGCCCCAGCAGACGCCGTGCTTTGCTCAGTGGTGCCTTTTCTGGTGTCGCCCTAAACCCTAAACCCTAAACCCTACACCCTAAACCCTAAACCCGCGCTCACAAGACACACTCATCACTGGCGGCTCTTCCACAGTCCCCATGCTTGCGCGTGGCCATGTGCGGGACACTTTGAGGTTCATGGTACTTATTAACCAATGATAACTGTACTTATACCTGTACTTATAACCACATTACCGCACTTCAGGGGCTGATAAGTGGGTTATAAGTAAGTACAGTCATGAATGGTTAAATGGTTAATAAGTACCATGAACCTCCAAGATATGCTATGTTATGGGCCTTCTTGTGTATGCGCAGGTATACCCGAAACCCTAAACCCTAAACCCCAAACCCCAAACCCCAAACCCCAAACCCCAAACCCCAAACCCTAAACCCTAAACCCTAAACTCTAAACCCTAAACCCTAAACCCTAAGGCTCCGTGAAACCCTCATGTAGGCAACCCTGTCGAAGCGACTGCTGCTTGCAGGATTTCCAAGAGGCCAAGCGATTCGAGGCTGGGGTTTAGGGTTTAGGGTTTAGGGTTTAGGGTTGCTTCGGCAGTCTGCGGGAACTCGCTGGAACGCGATGCTTGCAACCCTGCAACCAATGTCGCTATTGATTCCGGGGCTCGGGAACGCGAGACTTCCACCACCAAGGAGGCTGTTTCACTTCAGACACAGACGTCCTGTAATATAGGGGCCTTAATAATTTGAATAGGGTTTTGGGGGGTTCCTACAGTAGAATTATACAGGGACCCTAAGGGACTACCATTAGCAGTTATTCCGACCGCTATTTTGGGTGTTAGGGCTCCTGTCATGTGACAGTGATGAAACCCTAAACCCTAGACCCTAAACCCTAAACTAAAAACAAATCCTAAACCCTAAAGCCTAAAGCCTAAACCCTAAACGAAAAGAAACCTAAAGCCTAAACCCTAAACCCACTGTTGCTGACGCTGCAGATGGCCAACTCCTCCCGTGAGCAGCAGGGGCAGCGACAGGCATTTCCACGGGCATGCTCTTTGCTCTGTCATAGTTGGGTAACATTTTACATTTTTACGGGTACTTAAACCCAATAAGGAATATAGATTTAAGTTTTTAAAATATTATCCCAACCATGGCCTAGTTTGGGGTTTCCCTAAGTTTCCCTAAGCCTTTATAATCACAAGCCACCCGAAAACTCACACATCGTAAGGGTTATAGGCGGCTGGAGGCAGGAAATGGAGCTGCAGATGGCACCCTAAACCCTAAACCCTAAACCCTAAACCCTGAACCCTGAACCCTAAACCCTAAACCCTAAACCCTAAACCCTGAGACCTCCTGGAAGGTGACGTGGAAGGAATGGCGGGCCACGCAGCAACGCATCGTCGGGCCTTCAGAGTTCAGGATGGGGATATGTCACGAACACATCATGAAATAACATAGGTAATTCATCATAGAGACATACATCATGAGAACATCATGAAGGCATAGAAATATTGCATAATTAAGCTGCATAAATTCAGACAGTTGGAAATCTTTGTGTGCATATCTCCATCTTTCTTCATGCAGTCATGCACATGAGCCGGACACGCAGGAACCGGTGAGGCTTAGGAGCAACTAGGAGCGGTTTCGAAGTTGGTCGACACTGAGAAACAGGACGCCTCAGATGATCAGAACGAGAAGGGCGGGGGGCTTGCACGAACCTGCGCGAAATAGCCATGAGGCCACAGCAGCCAGCTTTGCCCATGCCTGGCGGAAACGCTTGATGGAGGCCATGGTGCGGATCAACAGATTTTCGCTGTTGTTGGAGTTTTTGCTCCTGCGCATCCCATGCTTGGAGATTCATGGTACTTATTCACCAATTACAACTGTACTTATAGCGGTACTTATAACGGTACTTATAACCATATTAGGGCACTTAAGGGGCTTCTCAGTGGGTTAAAAGTACAGTTATAAATGGTTAATAAGTACCATGAACCTCCAAGTGTGAGTACTGTAGGTGACGAAATGCGTCACGCAGGACGAAGGACCTGACGTTGCTGATGTCATCAGGATATCAGGATGTCGTTTTGCATCCTTGCGGGCAAGTCGAAGAGCTCTTTCTGCAGGAGACGTGGCCGGCCGAGCCTCTATGACAAAGCTAGTTGTCCACGTCTTAGCTTTAGGGTTTAGGGTTTAGGGTTGCTAGTTGTCCACGGCTTAGCTTGTCGGCTTGAGCACCACCACAGGTGGCGTCAGAGACTGCCCCCTTAAGGATGGTTTGGCAAGCAAGGCCTGCCCGAAGAGGCGCGCCTGTCTCAAATTTACTATTAATATCATTTATAATCTGACTTCTCTCAAATTTAGTACTAATATCATTAATAATCTGACTTCTTTGAGTTAAATCATAATTGTAAACGCTTGCGCGCGCGCCGCCTCGGCAGCCGGGCCTGCCCAGAGCATGCAGCATGTGGAGATGACGGCAAACTCCGGCTTGACTTAGGAAGGGGGAGGGGGGGGGGGCCGGGGCTGCTCCAAGCGACACGGTTTAGGGTTTAGGGGTTAGGGTTCGTTGCTCAAAAAAAGGGGTTAGGGTTTAGGGTTTAGGGTTGAAGCCACAGGGAGGGGGGGGGGGGGTGGTGTCACAAAGTTCTGCATGGGGGGAAGGGTTGGGTTAGGGGGATCCGGGTCTGCTTTGTTCCAGACGCTTCTCGGCAGGAAGCCGAGGCGAATAGTTTTTTGCCAACCCTAAGGCCAAGGCGACAGAGTTGTGTGCTTTCAAGAAGTCCCGAAGTGTTCAGCTCGTTCAGCTGCGTCCTTGGCAACCAGTATGTCGTGCATCTTGTTCAGGGATCCAGCGGGGGAGATTGTGTTGGCCGAAGAGCAGGCCCGGCATCCACTGCATCCACAGCAATGAGCTCGGAACTTGCTTCTTCAGTTGTGGAGGCTCTCGCGCGTCCTATGGATCTGAGTGCTGCAGGACAACTTCGGTGCAAGACATGGCAAGAATGCGTAAGCAGGGGCTTAACGTCGGAAGGCTTTCACAGGGGCTGCTTGTTGTTGCCCCAAAGCTGCCCACCTGGAGACCCTGAGACAAATTCGGGACACGTCTCGTTGAGTGACCAATGGGTTAGAGAACCTTCACTTGCCGAGAACTGTTGCTCAGAAGGCAGGGGCATTGGGCATGGCATGATGGGCAACTGTGGGCAAGTTGACGTCTTTGTTGAATTGGCACGGAATGTTGTGTCCGTGTCTGCGTTCGCACAAGTGTAGGGCTGCGGCACACGCCAGGAATCCGCGGAAACGAGGGCTCGGGCGTGCAGTTTTTGCTTCCCGGCCCGTTCTCGCACTCAGCTCTTGCACCAAGGTCTTATCGGGCTCAGGGTTTACCATCTGGCAGTGGAGCGGCATGGGCACCTGCAGAATGACCATGCCCCATGAGTATCACAATGATTCCGAACCCTTCGGCTCGATACCCTCGGTGCATGCATCACACCAGGGCAGAAGGCGGACCCTGCAATTCTTGATTTGTTCTTGCAGGGCTGCGAGATGCAGAGGCTCCCAGCGCCTCTCAGCCATTGAAATTGCGTCCCACAAGAAGGTGGAAGCACGAAGCATTGGTAACAGCCTGCTTTTTACCCCAAAAGCGGGCGCCATGGAGACCCGCGTCCGGGAGTTGCTCAACCAGCTTTGCCTGGAGTTTGACGAGCAGACGGCTGAGCTGCGCAAGCTCCGGCAGGAAGTGCAGAGGTTGGGGGGCGTCCCTCGGCAACTCTTAGAAAATAGGTGAGTCAAGCAACGTCTGACCCTAAACCCTAAACCCCCTAAACCCTAAACCCTACAGTGCTGAGGATCCGGGGATGGCGCAGGCGATGCAATCGGCTCCATGTGTGCCACTTCCAGGCTGCTTGCGTGACTTTCTATGGGGGGGTTTACGAACGTAGGGGACCCCTAAAATACCTGGAGGTTCGTGGTACTGGGTTTAGGGTTTAGGGTTTAGGGTTTAGGGCTACTTGGAGGTTCATGGTACTTATTAACCAATCATAAGTGTACTTACAACACTCTTACAACCCACTCATAAGGCCCACTTGGTTCATAAGTACCATGAACGTCCAAGTAGATCCCCCCAAATAGTAGGATCCCCTATGTAACAGGACCCCCCAAGAAGGCACCCCCCCCCCATAATATCGTAAACACTCTTAGTATGTCCAAGAGATGGACCGGCACGATGTGTCTTTTCCGTGTTTCGATGCATCTAGGTGTTCGATCTGTTGCTTCGTCTGTTGTCGCTGATGACTTCTTACGATAAGACCCATTGTAGGATTCTTAGGTAATCTACAAGAAAGTCGTTTGAGTAAGTGATGGGGCGTTTTTCGAAGCAGTGTTTCTGGTGCCATGCTGCTGACCACGTGAATCATGCGCGCAGCTGAGTGAACCCTAAACCCTAAACCCTAAACCCTAGACCCTAGACCCTAGACCCTAGACCCTGAACCCTGAACCCTGAACCCTGAACCCTGAACCCTAAACCCTGAACCCTAAACCCTAAACCCTAAACCCTAAACCCTAAACCCTAAACCCTAAACCCCAACCACTGACAGGAGCAGCCCGATCAGGAACTTCATCGTGGGGAGCTGTGCTCCACAGTTCTGAGGGTGGCTGCAGGGCTGCAAGGGGGAGGGGTTTAGGGTTTAGGGTTTAGGGTTTAGGGTTTAGGGCACATGACATATACCGAGGTTTGACGCGACGATCTCATGCTGCACATGTGCTAAGGACGGAGTGCGGAGTTGCTTAGCTCCGGCTTGAGGCAAGCAGCCAGGGCTCCGGCGAAGAAGGCACCCCCCCTTTTTTTGTTGCATCTTTTGCAGCTGATTCTACTTGGCATCCGATGTGCATCCCAGTGCAAATGCAAGGTCGGCAGCGGGGTGTTCCTGTCCCTAAACCCATAAGCCCTAAACCCTAAACCCCTGAACCCCTGTCGAAGAAGGCTACTGGCAACATGTTGGGCTTGAGCCAGAACTTCATGAGCGACACGGAAAAGTATGACTTCGTCGACCCGATCAAGGTTTCCCGATCCTTAGGGTTTAGGGTTCAGGGTTTAGGGTTTTGTCGCAGCAGCCTTAGCCCAACAGCGTTGCCGTAGAGCCCTGCACAAGAGCTCCAGCATTCTAAACGGTATAAACCCTCATCCATCCTTACAAACCCTTATACAAGTCCTTTCAAGCCAAAACCCTTAACCGTAAGCCCTTAGCCCTTACAAGCCGTCAACCCTCAACCCTAAACACTAAACCCTAAACCCTAAACCCTAAACCCTAAACCCTAAACCCTAAATAACTTATAAGCCCTTTTTAAGTGCCTGTGCCAGGAGCTCCCGAAGCCGCCGGTGTCACGAGTTCCATCGGGAAGGCTAACCTCGGCACTGACCCGCCAAGTGAGCGCAACCTCGGAGGGAAACGAGGCGAGAGCCGAGGGTTGAGGGTTTAATCCGAGCACCTGTTTAATCAAACCCCCCATATTTAAAGAGATTTTTTTTACCCGGAAGCCTGCCGGAAGACTACTTTCCATTAGGGTGGATTTCGGCTGGAGACAACCGCCCACATTTAAAGAGTCTTTTTTGGGGGGGGTTCGCAAAATCTCATGGGTGGCCTTTTTTTGTCTTGTGTGCTGCAATTTCGATCTGTGAAACATCTGCGGCATCTGCGTTCTTATTGTTTGTTAATAGAGGAGAAACCATACGGGGCCATGGTCCAACTATTGCGGAACCCTGCCTTCCTTATTGTGGCGGGGGGGCCCCCCCACCCCAATTAAACAGGTGCTCGGATTAGGGTTTAGGGTTTAGGGCTTCGGCTCTGTGTCGCGTGTGTGTACCTCCCCCCCCCGGCCCCCATGGCCCCCCATGGCCCACCTCCCCGCCCCCAACCAAAACCCTCTTCCGAAGCCTACCGCCGAAAGCCTGCAACCCTAAACACATTCTAAGAACCCGAGGCACAACCTTGAGAACCTTGAGCCTTAAACCCACAGCGGGGGCCGGACCTTGGGGGTTGGGGGGGGGGGGGGGGCAGTGATGCTGACCATACATATAGTACTAAAGATATTCATGTACAGTACTGCGCATATACAATTCCCCACCCTGTGGGGTTGATTGTGACAACCATGCTCCTCCTCGCCTCGCCCGTCGTCCCGCCCCCGAAATCCCTTCTTAGCCAGAGATCTCGAGGCTCCCTGGAGTGCCCATTGGAGCGCCCCTTGAAATGCCCATCCTAAACCCTAAACCCCAAACCCCACGGGAAGCCGAAAGAGAGTCCCGGCGAATGTCCCTGGAGTGCCCACTCGCAAAGAAGCCCGCAGCGAGTCTGCCATGACGATTTGTTGAACACTGGGCGAAGGCTTGGTAGAAAGAGGGGCGCACGGACATCAACAGCAATGAATTTACCAATCCAAGTATCCGTGTCAATGGCCTTGACTTGCACAGATTGGGCCAGTTTCAGTTCGTATCCTTGCTGCTTCTAGCACCGAACCCCCCAGAGCCCCAAATGCAAGAGAGAGCGGCCAGCCACGAATCTCAGTTCAACAGGGAGAGCAAGTGCAGGCCTGTGAGGTACATGGTGCACACGTGTACTTGGAGGTTCATGATAGATTCTTAACCAATTATAGCAGTACTTTTAAGCCCCTGAACTGCCCCAATATGGTCATAAGTACAGTTATAAGTACAACTATAATTGGTAATAAGCCTAAACCGACAAAAAGCCCAAACCCCTAAACGTACCATGAACCTCCAAGTAAGGTGTCTCGAAGTTTGAGGTGGCGTGTCTGGGATAGCCGCTGGCTACAGGGGTCGGTCGGTCGGGTTGCAGCACTGGACTTTCATCTGTTTTTTTCCTGCCTGTTCCTGTGCAGGGCGCCTTAAAGGGTGAGGAGAAGGAGATCAAGTTCTCTATCCTGAGAGCGCAGAAGACCAAGAATTACATCTACTCCAAGCACCGAAGCTGCATTGGAAGTGTTGTCTTAGCCATCCACCTTTGTCATCTTGGCTTGCTGCCTTTGATGACTGAACAAAGCAGCTGCGTGAACAGCAAGCGTTCTCCTCTCCCTGACAAGAAAATGCCTGTCGAGCTTCACTCAAGGCCGTGGTACATCATCAACCCTGATCGGAATGCAGCAGCATCTGCATGGCAGGCCCATGCAATGAAGGGGTCCTGGCGGTGAGGTGAGGCAAGGGAGGTTGCCGGGGCTTAAGCCAAGGAAGATGGATGCTGCGCTGCAAGCCCCTAAGCCCCAAACCCTAAGCACCTCGCATCCCGACATCGTTACCTGGCAGTGTGGCTGGTCGGCTGGGCGGTTGGCAAAAAGCCCCAAACCGAAACTGAGAACTCCTAAATCCTTGCAAAAGTCGTCCCAACGCCTTGCGCAGATGGTCGTGGGGGTGGCCTTAATCTTCGTGGCCATTGTGGCTGTGGCCGCAAGGAGTCGTGACCTGTGCCAGACGTCTTGTCACCAGGATAAAGGCTTTAGGGTTTGGGGCTACGACTACGGCAAGGGTCATTGTTGCAATTAAGTGTTGCATCAGAGCAGCATGGCGCTGCGCATGAGCTAGCACGTCGCTGTGAAATCTGTCGCGACATGCTTGGCGCACTTCTACTAGAATATACGACGCCTTCGCACATGTTTGGTGGAAGTTTCTTTATAGGGTTTCGGGCATTTGTCCGCGAAAAAAGAACGCTGCGAGCCCAGAGGCAGAAAGGGGTGAAGGGTTTAGCCCTACACCCTAAAGCCTAAACCCGAAACCCTAAACCCTAAACCCTAAACCCAGCTCAGGTGACACCCTTCCAGGTGGGCTTGCTGGAGCTGGAGGTGGATGCGATCCTTGGTTTAGGGTTTAGGGTTTAGGGTTTAGGGTTTAGGGACAGCAGAAAAGCCAAGGAGTGTAGCTACGCCAACTTCTTCTCTCGTTGGAGAAGTACATCAATGCAAGAAAAAAACGGGCTTGAGCTTGTCCATCTTATATCTTAGTAGGAATTAGAGCAGAATCGGGTGTATGATCCCCATTCACCCTATACCCTAAACCCTAAATCCTAAATCCTAAACGCTAAACCCTAAACCCTAAACCTTAAACCCTAAACCCTAAGGTTTAAGATTCTCTTGATCCCCTCCTGAGGATTCTGGTCATTGGCCTGTGCGTGGACTGTGTGTGGCCATGGCAGCACATGATTCCTAGGTAGGATAAGGGGGACCCTCAAAAGGAACCCCTTCTGAACTGTCTTTATATCCGCAAGGGTCCCCCTAATCCTATCCACTAATGAAAGGGCATTAGGTTATTCCTGTCGTTTTCTTTGCGTTGCGGGCCTTGAATCTGCCGCTGAGAGCTGAAGACGGCACAGGTTTCTCGTCGACATGGTGCTTCAGTTCTTCACGACCTTTCCAAAATCGACCACTCATGGAATCGTCTGGGAGGTTCGATTGAGGAAGATCTGGTGTCACTACCTGATACTTTGCTGATCTTAGAAGCTGCAGTTCTTCAACTTCCCTCGTATCAATGGAGGCCCGCTGCATCTACGTACAAGGGCCCTAAACCCTAAAGCCTAAATCCTAGCCCTAAACCCTAACCCCTCAACAAGCCCACACTTAGGAAATCCTGGTTCTTTCTCGACTTGGTGACCCTGATCCCTTTTGACTTGTTCACCCTGGCCATTCAATCGAAACAGCTGGACGAGCTTCAGAGTCTCAAGGTGTTTCTTGGCCAGCAGCACTGGGGGGGGGGGGGGGGGGGGGGGGGGGGGCCTTAAAGGAGGGGTGAGAGGTCCATTCGGGTTTAGGGTTTGGGGATAGAGCGGTCCGCTGTCAGGCTGCGAACGCTGCGCCTTGTGAAGATCATGCGTCTGGCCAAGTCCTCCCAGAACCTGGGCTCACTTAATGCAGCCCCTGTTATAACCCTAAACCCTAAAGCAGAAACCAACCCTAATTGTTTTGTACTGCCTTTGTTTTCCCTTTCTTCCTCCTTTTACTCGCGACAGTGTCTTGTTGTCAGGGTGCTAGGTTGCAACAAGCCAGCGCTACTCTACACAACCCCTAAACCCTCACAGCCCTAAACCCTAAACCCTAAACCCTAAACCCTATTCTGAGCCTGTCTAAGGTTCATGCACAAGATTGAGGTGCCACTGTCGATACCATACCAGCAGATGGCTCTGACTCGGTTCTTGTTGATCTTGGCCTTCGTTTGCCACTGGCTGGCATGCCTCTGGGCCATGACCCTGAGTTTCTTAGTAGCTGAATAAGTACACCTTTTTTCTCACTTTTGTGGGAACCCTAAACCCGAAACCCGAAACCCTAAACCCGAAACCCTAAACCCTAAACCCTAAACCCTAATGAGGCTTATGATCTCAGCAACTAAGGCTTGGGGGATGAAGACCATCCCTCATGGATCGATGGCATCGCAGAAGAGGATCGTGCCATCGGGATCAATACTCGAGACTCGCCATGGCGAGTCTACCTATCCTCCTTCTACTTCTGCAGCTATACCCTAACCTCCGTGGGCTACGGAGACATCGGGCCTGCGAACATGCTGGAGCGAACCATCTGCTGTGTAATAATCCTCTCGGCTGGGTTGGCTTGGGCTTATGTCATTGGTGAGGTCGCAGCCATTGTCCATGACCTGACTGCCGAGAGTCACGTCTTCAGAAAGCGGATGCATCACCTCAATCTGATGATGCGCGACCAGGGGCTTCCGTACGACTTGTGCTGCCGGCTGCGAAGCTTCTTCCTGCAGAACAAGCATCAATCCCTCGTAATGGCTCGCCAGGCTCTCCTGGATCGTATGAGTCCCCAGCTGCAGTCTGAGGTGTGCATTGCAACCAACTTCGCTTGGCTTCAGAAGGTGCATTTCTTTAACAAGTTCATGAACTTCATCAGGAGGCAGGAGCGGATGGGCAGGCACACCGAGCCATATCAGGCATGCGTGGCGCACGTGTCGAAGATGCTCTCCTTCGGAGCCTTCGCGCAGCGGGAAGCCTTCACCAACGTGCAGGTGCCCTTTTAGGGTTTAGGGTTTAGGGCTTAGGGTTCCCACCATACTGCTCAGACGCAGCTCCTTACAACCACGAGGTTTCTGGGATGCTCCCCCTGAATGATACTAGCAGCTCCTTAAAAGGGATTCTAGTAGCCCCTATGATAATCCCTATGAAGGACTGTTAGTATAAGGGGGAACATCCCACACGAGCCTTCAAGTAATGTTAGGTTGGTGCTGTTGCCACCGAACTTCACAGACGTTTTTTAGCTGGTGACCGCTCCGCCTAAGGTGCTGTACATCCTGTCCAAGGGCTTAGTGGCCTTGAACAGCAGAGTGCGATCTCATGGAGAAGTCTGGGGCGAAGATTTTGTGTTGTGGGATCCTTGACCTACTCAGAATCAACCCTCAATCCTAAACCCTAAGCCCCTAAACCCTAAACCCTAAACCCTAAACCCTAAACCCTAAACCCTAAACCAACTCTGCTTGTGATAAGCGAATGATGCCATCCGGCCTCGGAGCGCTTCACCCCAAGACGAGAAGCTGGGGGCTTACGAAAATGGGGGACCCCCAATATTAGGTTTAGGGTGTAGGGTGTAGGGTTCAGGGTTCAGGGTTTAGGGTTATAGATCCGCAAACAGTAGGATCCCCCCTTAGTGCGGACCCCGAGAACGTAGCCCTAATTTCAGAAACTCCCCGAAATGGTTTCCGGGTTTAGGTTTGCCGGGCCTCCGTGCGTTGAGGGCGACCCGTCCCCCAAGAACGCCCTAGCTGGCCCCTCACCAAGTTTCGCCCGACGAGCATGAAAGAATTGTTTAGGGTGCAGGGATATTGAGTATTCTGGGGGGGGGGGGGGGGGGATGCTTGGGGACTCAATCTCCAGGGACAACAGTCAGTGACTGAATTCCTGGCTGATTCCTCGCCAAGGATACGTCTCTCATCCATCCTGTCACCGGCTACACCTTGACATACATCGAGGTTTTGTCTTTGTCTCGCGCAGACCTGATGCCGCTGGGCTGCTCACAAGCGTGATGGCCAGCCGTGATTTCGCACACAGGTGGCTTCAAGTAGTGCGGCCTTGTCCATCTGAATCTAAGGCATGTGATACACGAGTGCCGCTTTACCAGCCCAGAGCTGGGACAGAATCTTGGCTGCGAGTCCCGGAGCTGTCCCAAGTGCCCCCCGAAAATGGATTGGGGTTTAGGGTTTAGGGTTTAGGGTTTAGGGTTTAGGGTTTAGGGTTTAGGGTTTAGGGTTTAGGGTTTAGGGTTTAGGGTTTAGGGTTTAGGGTACAGCGAAGGCTTCAGGTTGAGCAGCCGAGGATTGTTCGGCGCTACTGCGTGCGAATCGCGGTTTATCGCGGCGTCCTTCAGGAGGCGAGGGAGAGACGTGGGGAGAACTCTCACACAGCCCTTGGGTAGAACGCAGCATAGAAACCCCCTAAACCCTAAACCCTAAACCCTAAACCCTAAACCCTAAACCCTAAACTACAGGGCATGCAGAGGCCGTTTCCCACTTGACTGAAACTTTGCAGAGTGACATCAGGCACGCCGCCTCAAGCGCCAGATGGCCAAAGTGCAGGTGCCATGCTCGGCACTGACATGTGGCCTTAGCACCTTTTAAGGGAAATATAAAGGGGGAACTCGGGACCTATACCCTTTAAGGGATGATCTAAGGGGGCCCTATATATGGGGGTTTACGATATTAGGGGTGGCCCTATAAATGGGGGTTACGATATTAGGGGTACCTTACTGGGGTCCTTATTATATGATATAAGGGAGTCCTACTATTTGGGGGCTCTATTATTGGCGGTCCCTTATTTTCGTCAACCCCCATAATTACAGCGTATCACACGGTTCAGCCGAGGCGATCGGAGCCAATGGAGATACGTCGCCACCAAGAGCACCAAAGTTGGAGACTCCAGACCCACCAGAGTACAGCGGTTCTCTGAGACATGGCTTACTTGAGATGCGCAGCATGTTGTAACAAACTATAGGGTTTCAGAGCCTGCATGGATCTTGCCAGAAGACTCAAGCCCTTGACGAAGGATCGGCGCACCAACTGGGCTTCCCGGAGCACTGGATGAGTAATCTCCATGCCAGACGCCGCGCAACATTTTTGTACCCGCACAGCGTCGCTGAGAAGATCAGTTGGGCCAAAAAGGCTGTGCGGCCAGCGGTCCACAATTAATGCACGATTGTCCTACCATAGTTTTGTTTAGTGCCGCGTGCAATCGCAAGGCATTTCTTTGCTCGCTGTGGTTGTCAAGCTTCAATGCTTGACGGCAAGATTCTGAAGATTTAGCCGACTTAGCCTTCGGCAAATTGCCGTTTCGAGCGCTTTTAGAGCAGGTATCCGAGCCTGCCACGGCTTGAATGAATGTCCTTTGAAATGGAGGCCTCTTGCCACAGTCACAGGTATTCCAGGGCGGCATGCCTACGCCCCCCGCGGGTTGGCCATGAAAGGCCTGACATATTCGCGACCTACAGAGACGCCCCGCCAGAGCACATCTACTTTCCTACCTTGAGTTCACGGAGCTGCGCACCTCTGACCCTGTCTCAACCCCGAAGGAGTTCCTGAGTTTTCGCCAGCACATGACAGTACACTCCAAAAAGTTTTCCCCAGTGTCACGTTTGCACACACGTAAACGCGAGAGAGAGAGGGAGGGAGAGAGAGAGAGAGAGAGAGCCCGAAGGGTTGCACGTGCCGGGAACCTGTGATTTCCCACGTTGGCAAGATGGCCGTGTCCCCTTGCGATGGCAAGTAGATGCCAGAGTTAGAGCACCAAAGCTCTAAGAAATGGATTCTGCAAGTCAGGCGAGAAGGCCTGCAGCAGCAGAGTCCAGCTGAGCTTGCAGCTACCAACTTCGTTGTGATATTCCGACCCGGTATCTAACAGCGCCGAGCTGCAGTTCCTCAGCAACTTAAGGGTGTAGGGTTCACAGTGGCTCAATGCATGTGGACCGTGCCTGCTTAGCTAACTCTGGACCAAAGGGATCTCCGAGCGGCGGGCTGAAGGCCTGCTGATAGTTGTTCTTCATGCTCGCCCGCGCGGTTTGCGGTCAAAAGCCCTTTACCCTAAACCCTAAACCCTAAACCCTAAACCCTAAACCCTAAACCCTAAACCCTAAACCCTAAAAGGAGGGGGTGGGTTCCAACCGTGGCCCCCCGAAAATCCCCCTCGTAGAATCATCAGGTGTGCTGTGTCACTTTGTTCCGAGGAGTCGGGAGTTCGAAGACCTAACCTGAACGCAGAGAATACCAGGACGGGCTGTTAGGCCCTATAACCCCCTTAACAAGGCCCTTGATAGGGTTGATTATGGGGACGGGCTATTAAACCCTATAACCCCTTAAAAAGGCCCTTTATAGGGTGGATTATGGGGATTCTAGGGCCAAATCGCCCATCCTGGTACATTGCTTCATCCCTGGGCATACCGCGAAGCAGAGTTGTGAGGTGGCTATTTGATGGACACAGCTCAAGCGACGTTCCCTTTGAGTACTTGGCAAACCCATCAGGCTGGTCTTTTCTTTTCACTGGTTTATTTTAGGGTTTAGGGTTTAGGGTTTAGGGTTAGAGTTTGGGGAGCCTTGCAGTGCGACGGCACGCTGCCATAGCCATGCGGGCAATGCTGGCAGCAAGATTGGCTGTAGGTTTTGGTCGAAGCATGTGTCAGCGTTCAAGTTCCTAAGAGGGCGTTCCTGACCTGAACATGTGCATGCAGCCTGCACTCACAGCTTGTTCTTACTGAGTTTCTTAAAGTTGCCGTCTTTCCATGCTTCCCACCCGTACCAACCCTCTTGGTGCAGGCTCCTTCACTGTGGAGGCGTGGGCCGCTTGCAACGGAACAGCGGGTCACCAGCCATCAGCCGAGTTGACGGCCCCCCGCGATGCCCCCCCCCCCCCCCCCCCCCCCCCCCCAACTTCTGCCCCCAACCCAACCCCAACCCCCCCCCCTCCCCCACCCCCCCCCCACAATCCCCCCCCCCCCCCAACCCCCCCCACACCCACGAGTCGTGAAGCGCCAAGGTGCCTCTTGGCCTCCCGCGACCTGGCGGCTGGCAAAAAGGTCAGGGGGCCCACCAATACTATTAAGAATGTTCAGGAATCTACTGTGTTTTCAGTTGAAATCCCACTACTTTCTTTTTTTATGATTCATTCTTGTAGTTATTAATAACATGGTGATTGGCCTCTCAGCGGAAGGCAGTCAAAGTGTAGCAACTTTTGGTGGCAGCGGCAGACTTGGCTTGCCTTGCGATTGGCCTGCTGCTGCCCTTTGAGGTCGGGTTTTGTTGGGCAAAATGTATCAAAATGTGACATGGTGACATGCACACTACCTAGGCACTGTCACAGGTGCATCTTGACCCATGCTTTTATGGTGAAGGGTTTAGGGTTTAGGGTTTAGGGTTTAGGGTTTAGGGTTTAGGGTTTAGGGTTTAGGGTTTAGGGTGTCTCGCACATCTTCTGACTAGCCATGTCGGGCGGGCGGCCGCAGATGCTGATGTGTGGCTCACCTCAAATCAGTCGCATGTGGGGGGGGGGTTGTCTACATTATGGTTCCCTCTTGGGGTATTCTCAGGCGACCCCGAATATTTAGGGTACCCCAAAAAGGGACCATCTTCTCAAGAAACTCACCATGCGGATTCATCCTGGCCTGGGCCTGTGCTAGCTTGAGCAGCTTGAGCATTCAGGCTACCTGTGTGGACGGGAGTTTGGATCCCGATCTTTGCCGATACATGTGCCACAATGCCGGAGCCTTGTTGCCCTTTGCTGTGCAGTCGCAGTTTCCCTTGTTGCGATCCATCGCAGCATCCGAGCGATTCTCAGGCCTCAATCATCTTAGGGCCCCCCTTTTCCGATCCTCCCGTGAGGAATCCCATGAGAAGTGCCAAGCCCGCCTCATGCTCAGGTGAAAAGAAATGGTTGGCCCAGGCCGCTTTCTGCACAGATGACTTGTAGCATGGTTTAGGGTTTCGGGTTTTAGGTTTAGGGTTTAGGGTTAGGGTTTAGGTTTTAGGGTTTAGGGTTTAGGGTTTAGGGGCTCGCCCGTCGGTGCTGCCACCAGCAGCCCCAAGTACTTACTGTTGGTTGGTAGGGAATGGGGGAAGGAGGTACCCTATGTAATCCCTTAAAGGGTATATATAAGGCCCTAGTTCCCTCATTCCCTGCTAACGGACAGTGAGAGCATCTGCATGCCTAAGCCGAGGAGGAGAAAAAGCCGCTTTCTGAGCAGAAGCTCCAATCTCAGCAGAGTTTGCTTGGAGGGTTTAGGTTTAGGTTTGGGTTAGGGTTTGGGGTTTAGGGTGCATGGGCTCACGTAGAGTGTGCACTTGTGGACTCGAGCTTGTTCCATTGTAAGCCTGACTACCGGTACCACATTCACGCTTAGCGTAGTCAACTGCTACCTCAGGTAGAACCCCTATGTATACCTTATATAGCACCTATATACCTAAGTAGCCCCTAAATACCCCTAAAGAACCCCTTAAGGCCCCTAAGAAGGGTCCCCCTGTAGTCCCTTGAAGCGAAACTTAGAGTCCTCTGAGGCCACTTCCCCGGCGACCGGAGCGTTTGGCGGCGATGCTGGCAGGGACGTCGTTGAGCAACCAGGCGTTCTCCATATGTATAATAGTGTATAATATGCATAATATGTATAAATAGTGCATAATATGTATAAATAGTCTATAATATGTATCCGTAATGCAGATATGTATCGTATGCACAATATGTTTGATATGTTTCACGGCTTTGCCTCTTAGAGATGTTTTCTGGGGGCGCAGGGCTTTGTTTTGCTTCTCCGACACCTGAAGGACCGGGCAACGTTCAACGAGGAATGCCCGGGCGCGGGGTACGAGCTGTTGCCCCTAAACCCTAAACCCTATACACCCTGCAAAGCCTGTAAACCCATGTGGGCCAGCATAGGTGCACCCCCCCCCCCCCCCCCCCGGGTTTAGAGTTTTATTCGGGTTCAAGGTTTGTGGTAATAGCAGGTTTACGGTTTCCCCTCTCCCCCCTGTGGTCGTGCTGGGTTTACGGTTCAAGGTTCAGGGGCACATATAAACCCTATAAACCCTATAAATCCTATAAACCCTATAAACCCTATAAACTCTATAAGCCCTATAAGCCCTATAAGCCCTATAAGCCCTAACCCCCCCCCCCCCCCAGGCCGTCACAACCCCCCTGCTATTTCTGAACCCTGGAGGAGATGCACAACAACTACGACCAGGAGGCTTCTTGCAAATCATGGGGGGGTTTAGGGTTTAGGGTTTAGGGTTTAGGGTTTAGGGTTAGGGTTTAGGGCTCCAAGGTAGTAGAAGGGGCGGGCCGGCCCTGGGCGGTATCTGCTACTACATCCATGCCACGACGTGGCCTGAGACCTCGACATGGCTATTACCCAAAAATAGGGGGGGGGGGGGGTACCTAGGGTTTAGGGTTTAGGGTTTAGGGTTTAGGGTTTTTAGGTAGAATCCCTCACAGAGGGACCCCCCCCCCAAAAACCTACCCCCCACATGAACTCGTCCGCATCTTACGAGGTCTTGGAGAAATGCCCATGGTGTGGCCGGACGTTTACGTCAGCCGCGCTTGCGATCCATGCGAAGAGTTGCACAGAGGAGCCAACAGTGTAAGGCTCCATGTGGGAGGGTTTAGGGTTTAGGGTTTAGGGTTTAGGGTTTAGGGTTCAGGGTTCAGGGTCAGGGTTCAGGGTTAAAGATCCCAAGCCGAAGCAAACAGTTCAACACATCGCAAGAGGAGTCTCCCGCGAAGCCGGCGGGTACTGGACTGACGAAGGCCAGCCTCAGCAACACCATCGTGCCGGGAATCTCGGCCGAGAATTCCCTAAACCCTAAACCCTAAACCCTAAACCCTAAACCTAAACCTAAACCCTAAACCCTAAACCCTAAACCCTGAACCCTAACCTAAAACCCCCTGAACCCTAAACCCTAAACCACTATGGGGCACTGGAGGCACCAGTGGGCCGCAGGAGGGTTTAGGATATAGGCTTTGGCGGCGCCTCAAACAAGGTTTAGGGTTTAGGGTTTAGGGTTTAGGGTTTAGGGTTTAGGGTTTTTAGGGTTTAGGGTTAGTTAGGGTTTAGAGAAGCTACTCGCCTCCTCTAGTCCTAAGCCCTCTCTACCATAGTCTAGTCATGCAAGAGCTGACAGAGTTGTAGGCAAGTTCAACCCCCCCCCCCCACAGCGATTTTTCACTTTGCATACAGCTGTAGCGTCAGCCGCAGCCCTTTGAGGCAAGATCTACGGCACCCCGCTCAGTTGAATGTGGATGACGCGGATGCTGCCATCTCTCAGCGGTTTGAAGATTTGTTCTAGATGATTTTAATTAGGGTTTTTAGGGTTTAGGGTTTAGGGTTTAGGGTTTAGGGTTTAGGGTTTAGGGTTTAGGCACTCAGTTAAGTTTGGGGGAGCTGCTGGAGTTTCGGGTGTAGGGTTTAGGGGCTTCACCCTATTAAGAGTCGTAGAAGCTTCTAGACGCCCTATATCCATTTGATGTGTCCATAAGAGACTTTGACAGACAGGAATGCCCTAAACCCCCAAACCCTAAGCCTTCTGCAACTGTCCTTCTTCTACGGCAGGGCACGTGGGAAGCCAGAATCAGCATGCTTACACATCAGATGGCCCTGGTGCCTCCCAGGAGCGGGCTTCAGGTTTATGGCCTTTCGGGTTTGGGGTCAGGGGTTAAGGTTCAAAAAGGGTTTAGGGTTTAGGGTTTAGGGTTGGTCCGTTACACGTTGAAGAAAAGGAAGCCCGTGAGATTATCTCGGAGGCTGCTCCGGAAGGAATAGTTGGCTCCCGAACTTGGGGCGGGGGGGGGGGGGTCCAGTCATGGGAGTAGAATGTGAAGGGCTTTAGGGTTTAGGGTTTAGGGTTCAGGGTTCAGGGTTTAGGGTTTAGGGTTCAGGGTTTAGGGTTTAGGGTTTAGGGTTCAGGGTTTAGGGTTTAAGCATCGGCGTGAGTCATCGAGGAGAGACTTGTTTCGACTCCACACCCTGCAGGAGTTGCGGGCGCTGTCGCCGCAGCCGCAGCGGGCAATATCGCCCATGCGCCGGGCAGCCTCCGCAAAGCCGAGCCCATAGCTGCAGGGTTTAGGGTTTAGGGTTTAGGGTTTAGGGTTTAGGGGTTCAGGGTTTAGGGTTTAGGGTTTAGGGGTGTTCTGTGACTTCCATGGGGCAAGAATGTTTGACAGGGATCCTCCGCTGCTTATCCCTAACTGCCCCTCTGCTCGAGACAGGCTGGTTATGTGGCCTTGTTTCCGGTAGGGGGTCGTTCAGATGGGGCCCTAAACCCTAAACCCTAAACCCTAAACTGGGAAGGCGTATAGAGGACCCCCCAGCTTTTGCAGTCGCGCCGCGTAAACATGTCTGCCCAGGCTTCGCCCAAGCAGCAAGGGCCCAAACAAGGCCAGCTGTTTCAGCCCCCTGAAGTCTGCCAATTTTCTTAAGAACCCCGAAAAAAGTCAGAAACATTCTTCCTTATTAAGGGTATACTATAGGGGGATTCTATGGGTTCTTAAGAAATATCATCCCTTCTTAAGGGTAATATAGGGAATCTATGGGTTCTTAAGAATATTATCCCTTCTTAGGGGCAATGTAGGGATTCTATGGGTCCCTAAACCCTAAACCCTAAACCCTAAAGCCCCTTAAACCCTTCTTAAGAAAACCGCAGAAGTGGGGAGGAGGTGCGCCGAAGTGCATGGCACTGATGCCCTTGTCTCTGTCTTGTGCTGTGCAGGCGCCGCCCCCCACACCTCCAGCAGTTGCCGCAGCGCCTCCTGGCAAGATCTGTTTAGGGTTTAGGGTTCAGGGTTTAGGGTTAGGGTTTAGGGTTTAGGGTTTAGGGGTTTAGGATCTTTCCCAGAGGGTCCGTTTGTAGTATTAGGCACCCCAAAAATCCTTCTACATAGGGTTTTGGGGGACCTAATTCCATAGTAGTAGTACAAATGGACCCTCTGGGTTTCTAGCTGACGTCATCTGAAGCCCGCCTCCGTTCCTTACTTGCGCCAGATAAACGGGTGCGAAGTGCTAGTCAGTACATGGAAGATATGAAAGAGGGTAGCCCACTGCACGTGCTCATTCGTTCTGGCATTCATGTCGCAGGATCGAATTCCAACCGAAGCTTGTGCCGGCGGCGGCGCCGGTTTGCATTTACAAGCAGGACCCGGACTGGACGGAACAGTAAATATCGTGTTCCTCTTATGCTCTCTACATGCAATGTCATGAAGAGCACCCCGTTTGAACCAAGTGAAGTCCTTGCGCTATCATGCCTCGACGCCCATGTGGGCTGGAGGAGCCTACGCCAGTGTCGCCAGCACTTGGTGTCTATGCCGGCCAGCCAGCACGAGCTCCCGTCGTGTGCCCCGCCTTCTTCGGTGACGGTGACCATGATTTTCATAAAAGAGCCAAGTGTGTAAGGGAGGGGGCGATAACTTGAGCAAGGCTTTGTATGCTGGTTGAGCATTGGGGGAAATTTGGGGCCTTGTACTCCCACTACACCTCCCTAGTTCCTTGTGACAAACTGTGTAGTAGGCTCATAGGTAAACCCTAAACCCCAAAACTCTAAACCCCAAAACCCTCCCTGTGTTCAGAGGGTCTGGAGCAACGTGACCACTGCGCCAATCGTGGCGCAAAGCACCGTGGCCACCCCTCCCGCCGCGATGGCGCCCTGCACTGCGGTCAGTCACTTGCCAGATGATAAACCCTAAACCCTAAGCCCTAAACCCTAAACCCTAAACTCTAGCCCATTCCAGTCGAGGACACCGCAAGGCTGCTGCCAAAGGGTTTAGGGTGTAGGGTTTAGTTTAGGGTAATCGTGGTCGTAGCCTTCAGATGCGGACGTGAGATTGAAGAGCCGAGCTTGGGGGCACCCTTTTGTGGCAGCTTCTTGCTCCGAAGGGCTGTTCTGGTACATCCTGAGAGTCGAAAGCGACCGTTTGGACCAAGGGATTCCGATTAAGTCGAGTCGGAGTGTGCAGGCCTTCGAAAAAGTGCCCAGAGTGCATTGAGGCACGCCGCCGAAAGTTCAGACGCCACGCAGCTCCGCAGGACTTTGCATAGTTACGACCTGTTACGATGACCCAAGCCCTTGCAGTGTCACTACTGGTGCTCTGCTTTGCTAGGCGGAAATCTTCCTTCTCCCCTACCGGCACATTGCGTTGTCAGGACCTGGCCAAAGCAAGGCTGCAAACTTCTGCTCTGACTGTGGGACTCGCTTTGTGGCGGCGGCGAAGTTCTGCCATGAGCCTGCCTTGCAGTTCAGCCCCCGAAGGGCTCCTTTATTATCGAATGGCCCAGAAAAAAACGGGGTTGAAGAATCAAGGATTTCTGAAGCTTCTAGCCTTACCTGCGAACTTGACATGGTGCAAGGTGCCTCTGGTCACACCATGGAGGGAGAGGGACAGGCAGAGAGAGAGAGAGGGGCGACTCCTTTTGGGCGGTCATGTGAGGGGACACGTCGCTCGACGACGACGGAGAGGATGCAGAGGAGGAGGATGCCGGTGGGGAGGGCCTCGGCAAGTAGCACAAGCAACACCTCATTGGGGGGGCCGTCAACAAAGGGGGGCCACACCTTCGGAGCCGAACCCTCGCCTGAGAGCCTTAGTGATGCGTAGCCCAGAAACAGTCAACAAGGGGGCCGTCAAAACATGACCAATGAGTCGAGGGCCCCAGTTTTCACAGGCTTCCCTTCGGGGCCTCTTCAGGCAAAGTCCTGGACACACAACGGCACCCAACTTGCCAACATGAACATGGGTGGCGCGTTTTACTCGGACCGGACGGGACAGCAAACCGTCGCAGCCTTGGACCTTCTGCAAGGGGGGGGGCCTCTTCGCCGAGGAGGAAGCGAAGAAGGAGAAGAAGAAGAAAAAGAAAACAGAGGAACTTGAAAACCAGGTTCTCACAGGCAATGAACCACTTGGCCGTTGCGGCCAGGTCCCTTCCTCCAGGGGGGGGGAGGGCCTGAAGTGCACAGAAGAAGAAGAAGAAGAAGAAGAAGAAGAAGAAGAAGAAGAAGAAGAAGAAGAAGAAGAAGAAGAAGAAACAGAGGGAGAGAGCGAGAGAGAGAGAGAGAGAGAGAAAGAGAGTGGGGCATGCCCAGCAGAAGAAGAAAGGGGGGGCGCATTCACTTCCGTGTTATACGTCTTCGCCAACACAACCAAAAACCCTAAGCCATTCCACCCTTTCTGCCTTTTTCTGTATGACTCATCAGGAGTGCGGGTCCCTGCGGCCAGGGGCAGAGCCACCCACGAGGACCAAGTTCTGTCACACTTGTGGGGCACGAAGTGCCCACAAGAGTTGCTCGCGCTGACTTGGGGGGGGGCCCCTCTCGCGGCACAATGGATCCCTTAGTCGGTCCGACCAGGGCCGTTCCGGTTTCACCGCTAGTCTACTAATGGCTTAAGAACCACCCAAAACAGAAACATATTCTTCATCATAAGGTTAATATAGGGACTGTTAGTCTTTATTCTTTTGGGGTTCTTAATCAAATGGTAGTAGCCCGGCACCTCCTCAGACTCAAAGCCATCAGTCTGGGGGGATTGCTGAGCGCACGTCGTTCTGAGAAACGGTGGCGTTGCCGGCTGCCAGGTCTGCGACAGGTGCCGCACTTACAGCTAGGCGAACACTGGCAAACATTGTGGTGTCGAGGCTGGCTATGCCTTCTATGTGGAGCCCGAGGGCGTGTGGTCATTCTGGGTTTCTTGACAGCACTTCGCAGCAACACATGGCATTCCATGTCGAGCGTGCCTCTGTTTCTGTTTGACATCTTGGTCGGCGCCTTGTCTTGAGCATGGCACCTTCAAATGTACGGGATTGTTCCAAGCATGCCGGGCCGCATCGCAGCTTAATTGGCTCTGTTGCTGAAGGTGTAAAACCCGCTTGTGGCGTGATGGGTCTGCAGGCCATGTCAGAACGACCTGAGAACATGGAGGAGTGGTGCAAACTTGTACCAAATCTGCTCTCAGAAGACGGCTGGCAAGCCGTGTTGCAAGACCCTTCATCCGCAATGTTGCACCGATGCTGCCCGTGGGGTGGCAGCCTTGTAAAGTTCGTTCTTCGCGACATGTTGATCCAAGACCCTCCCGATGATCCAGCTGATGTATTGGTGCGGCCAGAGGTCCGGGCATCTAAGGCCGAGCTAGATGAGACATGGGCGGCGTTGCATGTTCTGGCGCCCGCCGACTGTACTATGCACTGGTCTGTCAGCCCCTTTACCAACTGGAAGGTCACCCGGTATCTGGATGTTCTGTTTGGCTTAGACCAGCACTTTGGCTGTTGGAGGGACAGCCATGCAACTCTGCGGCGGAATTTCCCACAGGTCGGTGACTGCGCCATGGCGATGCGCGAGGCTTCCCAGAGAAAGGAGCGCCTTGCCGTTTCCCGACCTCAGCAAGACGGCAAGTTTTCAGTGTACGTGATCTTCGCCTTTGCCGCAACCTTGTCTTTGCCGAAGTTGGCAGCTCCACATCTCCCGATAACGCTGCAGCTTCTCAGGTCCACTGTGAACTGGTGCCTCAACCGTCCCGGTGCTGCAGTAGAGAGGCACATGTCTCGAACTTTCTACGTGGTCTTGGCACTCTCCAGCTTCAAGCGCGGCTGGCCCATGATCCCCGCGCGCGGGAAGGGCGGCAAGGGCGGAAAGGAGAAGCCGGCGACCATCAACCGGGGTCGGGACTGGGGGCTTGGTGCATGGGAACGGTATCGTCCGGCGATGGCAGGCAGTTGTGACTTTCATCTGTCAGAGTACCTTTGTCATAGTTGGGTAACATGTTACATTTTAAAGGTACTTAAACCCAATAAGGAATATAATTTCAAATTACTAATATTATCCCAACCATGAACTAGGTACCTCCAGCTCTTCTTGGAGAGAATTGGTAAGCCAGCCATTGTCTACCAAAGCTTGGATGGGCAACAGCTGCTGCCATACCAGTGCGTCATGGCCCAGGCAGACTGGCATCGCGTCAAGGCTGATCTCCAGGACATCTTCCGCCTTCAGATGGCGGCCTATCGCCGTGTCAACGGCGGAACATCAGCCCCAAGGCTTCTCGAAGCCGCACCCCGCTTCTGCCGGGAGGCCCTCTCGCAGCGCATCGAGTCGCTGGCAGATCACGGGCTGGTGGTGCGCAACACGTTCCTCGACACCGGCGACGCGAGTGGCATGTTGGGAGCACCTGCTGGCCGTTGCGCCCGCTGTCGGACAGTACCGCCGCATGCTCGCTCGCCCATGCCTGTGGCCGCCTGAATGCCGCGAAGGCCTTGCAGCGACGCGTTGGAAATCGGGGGTTTACGAAAATTCGGGACCCCCAATATGGATCCCCGAATGGTAGGGTCGCCGTATAACAAGGACCCCAATAAGGTACCCCTAGTTTCGGAAACCCCCATGTCGTTTCGTTCAGATGTAAAGAGTGGGAGAGACGCAAATACATGTGCACAGCACCTTCTGTACAGGCCTTGGTAGGGTATAGTGCGTCTCACATGCGACTGCGAACGGCTTTCCAAAACATTCCAAAAATCTGCTTCGGTAGTTCTAAGTTTAACAGTGTTCTGGTCTCCCTCTCAAAAGCAGGGTGTCGCATTCGAAGAAACCCATGAAACTCTCAGATAGATCCCAGTAGGTTACCCGAAACCCGAAACCCTAAACCCTAAACCCTAAACCCTAAACAGACAGAGAAGCCCGAACTCAAGGTGGGCACGGCCAAGCGATGGGAGAAGCGGCCGCCTCAGGAATCCTCAGCCCTTTTGGGGCTTAGGGTTTAGGGTTTAGGGTACATGGGGGTTTTGCAAGTACCCAAGGGAGGGCGGGGGTGGAGGGAGAGGTGAGGTCTTGGTGAATAGCTGCGGTCGGCTTGCCCCTCATGCTGATATGTATGTATGTAAGTACGTATGTAAGTAAGTAAGTATGTATGTATTTGTATACATGAATGTACATATATATATATATATGTATCCATACTGTTGTTTTATCAGTATCGGGGCATCATTGCTTTTAAAATCGTTGTCGTTTGCTTGTGCTCATCTTTTTTCTCATTACCACTATCATGAATCCGAATTAGCGCTTGTACTATCATCCATATCATTCCGATATTGAGTAAACCCTCAGCCCAAGCTTGCGCACCCCAACGGACTCCCAAGTTGTTTCCTGGGGTGCGTGGTTCAATTTTAGTTGCTTTAGGGTTTAGGGTTTACAGGGCTGGGGCGTGCCCTGGGGGGGGGGGTGGGGCATTTAGACTTTTTGGTAGATCCAATGCCAGGTTTGTATGGCCTGCCTACTAGAGAAGCCTATGCCAAATGCCTTTAACAACCTTTCAGGGGTCTTGTACGTGTGCTCAGGTGCTCTGTTGTGTCCCTGCCATTCGCACCATTCGCCCAGAAGTAGCTAGTTGCCAAGGGCAGAACAGGAACAGCCGAAACTAGTGCCGACTTGGGCTTTAGGACTTCGGGTATAGGGCATTTCGGTGAACCTCCCAATGCATCTCTGCAACGCATCCTTGGTATGTCAAAGTGCGAAATGGACATGCACAGAATGCAGGCTGTACGGATCCAACGTGGAGTTGGGAAAGTGGTCCCCCCCTGAGATTTTGTCGGTGTGTCTGTGCACAGAAACATGCGCGCCGAAACCAAAAAGTCTGCAGAGTTCAGCTGCGGCTTTGGTGCGACTAGATGCCCAACCTTTCGGGCTTCAGAACGACCTTGAAAACCAGAAGAAGAGTGAGCCGTAGTGTTATAGTGTTCAACGTTGTCAGGACGCAGCTGAGGGGGACGCTAGACATCAAGGCAAAGGAGGCTGGTGATGGTGAAGCTTCACACCGCCGTCCGCGTTGCAACATGTCAGAACATGGTGTCTTGAAGTATAGAAGGTTCATGGGGAGTTATAAGTGCGGTTGTAAGTAGGGTAACTGTACTTGCAACTGGTCTTAACGCTCTTCAGGCTACATAGAACCCTACTTATAGCTACCCACGAACCTCCAAGCGGGGCTTGCGAGAGAGTCCTTGGCGAACAAAACCTGCCACTTAAACCCGAAACCCTAAACCCTGAACCCTAAACCCTAAACCCCAAACCCCAAACCCCAAACCCTAACCCTAGACCCTAAACCCTACACCGCTCTTGAGAGGCTCGCTTCTACGTGGATCGCCGCCTGGTCGCCTCCCAAAGATGGACACTCAGGAGAAGGGTTTGGGGTTTAGGGTTCAGGGTTCAGGGTTAGGGTTTCGGTCTAGGGTTTAGGGTCTAGAGTTTAGGGTTTAGGGTTTCGAGTTGGGTACTTCATAAGTAGGGTTCTATGTGGGGCAGCTATGGTTATGACCTTACTTACGCTACTTGTTTTGTATAGCCTCACTAGAAAAAGTGTAGTCATGAACCTTCAAGTATTCTGGGGCGCATCGACGCTCCCGCTCTGCTCCCTACCCAAAAGCAGGCTGAATTACTTCGGCCAGATTTATGGGCAGGTAGGGCGTGGTTGGGGGTGAGGGTTGCATCGGATCCCGCAAAACAACAAGCAGAGCGCGTGGTTGAAGCCTGTTGCTGTCAACGCTGTGTCCAATCAGTCTCATCAGAAGCCCTAGCGTCCCACAGTGATGCCGGCGCTGACTCCAAGTGCTCATGGGTTCAGAGCAAGGGGTCCTGCCAACAACTTTTATGAGGTTTGGGTGGAGCAGAATTGGGAGTGAAAATGTGCATGGCGCCAAGGTCAAAGCGCATTCATGCAGAATATTCACGTATAAATGAAGAAAAATAGAGATATTCATTTGTTTATGCAAATCTCATAGTATACATAGTAATAACAAGCATAAGAGCAAGAATATACAAGCACACAATATTGACATAAAACTGAGAAATCAGGACCAAGAGCGACTACGTACTTTTTGCGCCTAAACTTACCATTCAAGAAAATGCAAAAGCAGGTAACATGCATAAAAAGGCAGGCTGCAACCAAAAGAAGGCTTTGGGTATTCATGGTAAGAATCCAGGCTCTTACTGTACATCTATAAAACGTAAGGAATTTCACAGTGCAAAAAGCGCTGTAGCTGGGGACTTGAAATCCCCCTGGTTCTTCGTAGGGAATGAGGGAATTTGGGCCGTACATGTACCCTTAAGGGATCATACAGGGCCCTACTTCCCTCCCTACTAGAAACCCGAAAATTTTCTTATCTTCCTTACCAGCCCTACCTAGGCAGTAACTGCAGACAGACTGTCACCGCAAGTTGCTGCTCTGAATGGGGTTTAGGGGTTTAGGGGTTTAGGGGCTTTAGTGGCTCAGGGGTTTAGGGGTTTAGGGGTTTAGGGGTTTAGGGTTTAGGGTTTAGGGTTGCCCAGGCTGGGTGGATTTCGTTCCCAACACAAGGCAGCCGCTTCGCTGCGGCCTCGATTTCTTTTCTGTGGACGTCCCACAGGGACTCCAATCCCTAAACCCTAAACCCTAAACCCTAAACCGAGCGGCGACCTGCAGCTTTAAAACGGCCCAGGACTCGGAGCCGGCAGATCTGAGGCGCGATGTGGCTTTCTTGTCCGGCAGAAAATCCCCTTCCCCCTATAGTTATTCTTTTTTTTTAATAAGAATTATTCTTATTATTTTAAAAAGAATTATTCTTTTTATTTTAATAAGAATTATAAGAATCATAATCATAATAGTACTCATAATCATAATAGTAATCATCAGCATAATAAGAATAAGAATAGTACTCATAATAGTACTCATAATCATAATAATAATCATCAGCATAATAAGAGTAAGAATAATACTAGTAAACAGCAACAGAGGAGCTTGATGATAGTAGGATGTTATAGATGGGGGAGTTTGTAATGCAATACAGCACGGGGCTGTCAGAGGCAGGACGCTTTCAGTATTGCCGGGCTTATGCGGCAGTACGGAAGCGCATTGTTCCAAGAAGCTGCTCTGTGCGCTGAGAGCATGGACGCCTCGACCCTCACCCTAAGCTGGCTGGACTAGGATTAGGTTTAGGGTTTAGGGTTTAGGGTTTAGGGATGGGGCCCTGCAGCATACGGAAACAGATGTATCACCTTGTGATGAAGGCAGACCCCCACTTCCATTTCCACGGCGATGTTCGCGACGCGTGTTCCTCAAACACGGGGTGGTGCCAGAGTTAAGCTTTGAACAACAACCTCCAGAAGCCTTTGAGGTTGTGGTGCTGGGTGGTGCCCCCGGAGTCTGGCGATGTCCGTTGACGAGTCGAGAAGTTTGCCACTTTTTGTCACGGCTGAGGTCGAAGTCTTGGGGACGAGGATATTTCTGAGGAGCTGGCGACGATGGTGAAAGATCAGGCCTGGCCATGTGTTCAAGTATGTATTTCAGAGCCTGGCCGTGCCGTGGCTTGCTGCCGCACATTTCTTGAACAAGGGGGCTCGCCGGAGTTCTTTGAACCCTCGCCAGTGTGGCTTCAGCACCCTTTCGAGCATCTTCTATTATTTGCTTAAGAACCCCAAAAGAATAAAACCCGATATATTACCCTGAATAAGGAATCACACTTTTTTTTACAATTTTTCTGGGTTCTGAAGCAATTAGCAGTCTTCAAGTCGCCACCAGGAGCGCAGCCAGTCGGAGATCTTGCAATCCCTGCAGAAGCTTCCATCGCTCCTGCGTCGGGAGCTCAGGGTTTAGGGTTTAGGGGTTTAAGGTTTAGGGTTTGGGGTTTAGGGCTTAGGGTTTAGGGTTTAGGGTGCAACCACGAGTCCAGTTCTGCGAAGCCGAGTGCCCTTTCATGCATGCTGAGGACAAGGGAAGGGTGCCGGCCTAAATCGCAGTCCGGTCGTAGTCCCTGACCACGGAACGCATGGGCTTCCCAGCAAGATTTTCTTCCGTGACCCGCGGAGGCAAAGGCCTTGGCCCTGCGCAGAGTGCGTTGAGCTCAGCATTGCGCTGGGCTTCAGCCCGGAGCCCAGCAGGTGCGAAGTGCAGCAAGGCAGGGCCCAGCGCCAGTCCAAAACCATCTTTTCCAGCATGGGCTATTATAGCCTATAACCCCTGAAAAAGGCCCTTTATAGGGTTGATTATGGGGGATTATAGGGCCTAATCGCCCATCCTGGTTCGGAGGTCATTGTTGCGAATAGTATATTGATTACCATTACAAGTACTACTCTTGTCAGTATTTATGCGAGGTTGCTAGCTGCATGCTTTCTACCTGCTGTGGCCAAATGGTTCCGCATTCGACCGCTCTTCCGATCCCAGCTTAGTTTGCTTCTTAGTTTCAACCAGTTCCAGCCATCGACAAGAGTGACAAGAGGACTTAGCCAAACCAAGAAGGCCTTGTCTATCAGAAGTCGAAGCCCTAAACCATAAGCCCCACACCCGCTAAACCCTCTAAACCCTCTGAACCCTCTGAACCCTCTAAACCCTCTAAACCCTCCTAAACCCTCTAAACCCCTCTGAAACCCTCAACACTAAACTCACTAAACCCTAAAGCCCTCAGCCCGCAGCAACAAATATCGAATCCGGCCTGAGCCTGCCATGGCCCGGCCGCCCTGGAGCCAGCCCGCAGGTGCCCTCCCTTTGGCTTGGCATGTGTATATATATATATGTATATATATATATATCTGTGAATTAGATACACTGTATGAATATATATATATATATATATATATAGATCAATATATATATATATATGTATATATGTGTATCTATATATATATATATATGTATATATATATATATATATATATATAGTGAAAGTATGTATATATATATACACATGTGTGTAGAACCCACATAGGCCTATTTGTTTTGCATAAGGGCTCCCAAGTCCACCCCGTTGTGCCCATGTCAGTACCCTTGGCAGGTGCAGCGGTCGAATGGCTGAGCCAATCTGGGCCGGGAGCCCCAGTAACCCTAAGCCCTAAACCGGCTTAGGGTTTAGGGTTTAGGGTTTAGGGTTTAGGGTTTAGGGTTTAGGGTTTAGGGTTTAGGGTTTAGGGTTTAGGGTTTAGTGTACCAAAAAAATGGTTCTTCTAAGATTCTCAGCCCTGAACGCACTAGACCCTAACCACCCGAAAGATCCCTAAGCAAACCGCAAACACCCCGAGCACCCCAAAGGACCCGAAGCAAACCGCAAACCCTAAACACCCTTAACAAACCCTTTAGTTCACAGACCCCATTTTGGCTGAAGCCATTGTGGCGCCAGATTTGTGGTCCAAGCACAACTTCAATTCTCGACCGCCATTGCATCTATGGCGACCCGCGCGCCGCTCTTGGCCAAGGAGGGCAAGGCCCAGGCCCACAGCAAGGCCTCGATCTTCTATGGCGCGGATGAGTACCTCGAGGAGCTCAAGCGCAAGTATGAGCATCTTGGTAGCCCAGTGGTACCCTTTTCCCTTTTTTTTGTTGGTTCAAGGATTAGCCAGCCAAAAACGGGTGACCTTATTATTATATGGTTACAGGGGTACCAAGGCATGATCACGAGATCGCCGCTCTCAAAAACGCACTGCCTGGTGAAGGAGACCCAAATGCAGCAGGCGTTGCGCAAAGCAGCGACAAGATGCTCTCGGTTCAGAAAAACAACGAAAACAGGAGTCTGAAGACCAATCGGCTTTTCCCGACCCCGAACAAGCCAGACCCCATGCCGCAAAACTTGGCGTTCCTTTTCACCAAGATTACGCCTGAGCAAATGATATACATGTGGAATGTGCTCACAGCGATCTTTTTCAGCCAAGTATTGATGGTAATCGCCTATTGCGCAGCCTTGGCTTGCTTCCCAGACTTTTGGTGGACTTGCACGCTGTGCTTCGGCATCCCGTTTTCGTACATCGCCATCCAGCAGATCTACATCGATCATGATGTCATGCACGGTGCGACCTTCCCCGTGTACGAATGGCAGCGCTTCTTGACCCACCCGTTTCTTGGGAATTATTGGGAATATTTTTGGATTGTTGGGTACTATAACCCCGGGCCCCTAAGAAACCGCTAAACTTACAATTTGTGCTAGGGTTCCAAGTTCAGCATAGGTTTGCGGACTTTTTCTCCCTTCCGTGGGAGGAGTTCGTGCTGGAACATAACAGGCATCACGCGTCCACTGTGGACTTGCTCATCCAGGGCGAGTTCGGCTGGGACCCTGAGGAGTTCCACTATGCCTTGCAGCAGTGGGCAGGGCCATGGAGCTCCAACTGGTACAAGTACCTGCTCACCGTGCCGTTCATTCCTGTGATCCACTTTTTTGGCTTGAACGACACCGGATCCCTCTTCGCCCTGGAGTGGTGGATGCACTTCCCGGATGAGGGCGCGGGCGGCAAGTGCAACAAGGAGTTCTGGAGCAAATGGGTTCCTCGCCGCATCAAGCACAATGCTTTTGTCCTGTCCCTCTGGGCCTTCGTGTGGCTGCTCGGCACCTACCCTTTGGGACGCCCCTTGAGCGAGGGCTGGCGCTTCATGTTCACCGTGTCATTCTTTGCCCGCATTGGGTTCTCCGCGGCCTGGATGTTCATCACCAACTTCACGCACTCCCTTCCCTGGAACGAGTTCCTCGCGCAGGATCCGGGCCGTACCTGGCCAGTGCTGCACAATGTCATGGCCATGGTTCTGGGTGGCAAGCACCGCTGGAACGAGATGCTGTTCCATGACGTTCACCATGCGTTCCCCAACGCTGTCGGCACTCTGAGCCAGCGCGGGCGCTTCCATGGCTGGGAGAAGGTGCATGATGCTGCGGCCGAGGTTCTTCACCGCGGCTTGTGGAAGGCAAATGGCGATGAGGAGACCCAGATGCAGAAAACTCAGAGGAAGCGCTCCCTGATGATGAAGCAGGGCAAGTAGACTCATGTACTCATCAGATTTTCATGCCCCGCAAAAGCTGTGATCCTTGTACAGCACTGTGGGGGCCTCCCTTATACAGGGATCTAGTTGTACAGCCGCACAAGTGCGGACCTCAACACTCTGCACCTGAAGGTGCAGGGAGGCAAGAATTTCGCTACAAAAGAACCTTTCGGAACGCTTTTCTGCGATGGCTTTATGTAGGCACCAATTCTCCCATTCTCTTTGAGTGACCAGATCCTCTGTTCCCTGCGATGTGGCCTTTCTGTCAGCTAGGCGCCCTAAGCCCTAAACCGTAAACACTTGGGATGTGCCCCCTTATCCTAACAGTCCTTAATAGGGATTCTAGTACCTATTATAACCCCTATAAAGGAGCTGTTAGTCTAAGGGGTCTAGTACCCCCCTATGGTCTAGTACCCCCCTATTATACCCTTATGAAGGAGCTGTTAGTATAAGGGGGAACATCCCAAGTAGACACCCTTTTAGGAACCCTTAGAGCCTTAGAGCATCCTCGGGTCAGGTTGGCGTGCGTCTTCGCCCGCTCGTCAACCACGAGATCGGCCAGGGGACCCAGTCAGCTGCACAAATGACCCAAAGAGGTTTTACTACTAGTTGCTTAAGAACCCCCTAAAAAAATATGAAATATGCTCCCGTTTATTACCCTCATAAGGAATATTTGTTTTATGTTTTGGGGCGGGTTCTTCAGCAAATTGTCGTTTCGGGTTTGGGGTTTATAGGGTTATTAGATACCCACAAAACATGTAGGCTTTGGGTTCTGAGTTTGTATGAAGGTGTATTGTAGTATCGTGCAGTATCACCGAGGGAAGCCGTGTCAGATGAGTTTCCTTGAGGCCAAGAGAAATGCCTGAACATCGAGGCGAGGAATGCACGGGTCGTCCAACTGAGATGAGGGACGATGAGCTATGCAGGCTTTCCCGACATCGGGGCACTTTTTTTTGTTGTTCCCGCAGTGTTCCTAAAGTCAGGATCATCGTACTTTGTGGCATATATATATATATGAAAATGTGTTTACTTATTTCTGTATTTGTTGGGATATAACTCGCAGACCGCAGGCACTCGGGGGTTTTGGTTTGGGGCTTCGGGTTTAAAAAAAGAGAAGAATTCACGCAGAAGCCTGGGAGTTCACAAGAGGCCATATGTGGGAACAGAAATGCTCATGTGGCGTCAGGGCAACGAAGTCTCCATTGTTGAGGATGCCATCGACACGGACCGCAAGGCCTCGATAACAAGCTGGAGTCTACATGGGTTTAGGGTTTAGGGTTTAGGGACTCTGGGCCCTCTTTTCTGGGCGGTTTCGACGTGACTATAGGGTCTTTTTTTTCTACGTTGCACCCAACAGGGTGCATAGTCCCTAAGCCCTCAACTCCCTCTACCAATATTCGGCAAAAGTTGGAGGAGAAAACCCTTGCATCAGTAAACGGATCCTACCGGGAACCCGAAACAGGGAATCCCACGAGTATAGTAGGAGTATGAGGGGAATACCCGGACCCCATTAATTATTTAACAGTCCTGTAGAGGCATTATAGTACCCCCCCCCCCCCCCAAGTATAATCCCTATTAAGGAGCTGTTGGCGTCCCAATATATTTGGGAGCCGTACGGAAACCCCCATAGAAGGACCTTGGTAGGTATACTCCTATTCAAAGCCCTAAACCCTAAACCCTAAACCCTAAACCCTAAAGTCCCTTTATTCAGGTCGCGGTCACATCCGACTTTGATCGGAAGTCGACCTTCGCCTTCGATGCCCCGCGGCATAGACCCGGAGAGCCGAGTTGCTTTTAGCAAGGAATTACTGGATCAGGCAAACTGGCCCTTGGCTGTGTGCTTCTCTAACCTAGGTCGCCATGGACAGCACGGACGAAAGCAGTCCCTCCTTCATTTCGCAGGACACTGCCGCAACATGCGCCGAGACGTCACACGAATTGCATGTGGGCATCGCATGGCGTCATACACTTCATGCAGTTCGGCAGCAACTGCTTCGTTTGTAAGCTAGCCGGTTCTGCCACGATCCGCCTCTTTCACAGGTTCGCGGACACAGAAAATAGGGCATTCGCTTGAAGCTTCTTTCCATGAACCATTTTCCAGACATGTGCAACAACCACCAGTGTACTTACTTTCTCGAAGAAGCTACACACACGACGTACGTGAAAAGGGTACGGCGCCAAGCTCGGAGTGAAAGGCGATTCGGTGTCGCAGAAGTGCGAACATTCCGGGCACTTCCTCCCAGGTCACTCGAAACTCCTCCCAGCAAGTCTGGTTTTACTTGTATGACAGCGCGGTGCTTCTTGGCCTCGTCATGCCTTCTCTTGACGCCTGCTATCCAACCAGGTACCCTAAACCCTAAATCCTAAACCCTAAACCAATCGGTCCACCACGCGCCAACGATTGCGAGTTTTTCCTCCCGTAACCTCGACTTGACCCTGCGGATGCGGGCGCTGGATGTGCGTGCAGTGCGGGTGGCGAAACCCTAAACCCCACCGGCATTTTTCGTGATGTGTTCAACGTAGCGCATCCGGTCCCGGTAACCTCGACTCGACCCTGCGGAGCGGGCGCCTGATGGTGTGTGCAGTGCGGGTGGCGAAACCCTAAACCCTAAACCCTAAACCCTAAACCCTAAACCCTAAACCCTAAAGGAGAAGTGCTACGAGATCATGGGCCGACGGATGGTGGGGCACATGCTGCAGGCGAGATGCCAGAGATGCCTTGGCTGTTTAGGGTTTAGGGTTTAGGGTTTAGGGTTTAGGGAAAAAGGGTGCTCAGAGTGAGTGACGCCCATGCAGGGCTTCAACACCTGTCTCTTCTGCTACGGCCAGACGGGGACAGGAAAGACGACCACGATCATGGGCAAGGCCCGAATAATACGTGCGCTCACAGTTCGGGGATCTGGGGGGAGCTTGTCTGGTGGCTGCGAGGCATCTTTAAAAGCGTGCGGAGTCTTACAAGGTCGAAGTAGCCGGGCCAGATTTGTTGGATGGCCCAGGAATAGGCACGCACTTCCGAGTGGTGGTTACAGCCATGATTCCGCCGGCAGCCTCCCTCCCCTTCTCAACGAGTTTCGGTCCATGACCGGTAGGCGCAGCCAAAGTCGGAACGCGGCCTTCTCATGCGACTCTCGGCAGAGACTGCATGGCCCGGGGCGGTGTTTGAAAGGCAATATGCCTGCCCCAAGTGGCCTTTGTAGAGAAAGCACGCAGAAGGCATACCGGCGCTTGCATCTCAGAAGTGAGTGGAATCTGTGTCACCCAGGGCTTGTGGACGATGTGTTCGAGGAGGCAGGAATGCGCGAGTGCTGCAAGCATCGCAGAACTTAACCCTAAACCCTAAACCCTAAACCCTAAACCCTAAACCCTAAACCCTAAACCCTAAACCCTAAACCCTAAACCCTAAACCCTGTGTGCCTCGCCTGGCTTGTCCGAGTGTGAGCGATTAAACCCTAAACCCTAAACCCTAAACCCTAAACCCTAAACCCTAAACCCTAAACCCTAAACCCTAAACCCTAAACCCTAAACCGACTCGATGGAGTTGTGATGGCTCCTTACCATCCTCCAGCCCAGGTGGACAAAGAGCAATCGAACTCCGGGTCCCAGGTTCACGTGGTCATGCAGATGCTCGAAGTCTACAATGAGAAGCCTGAGCCTGAGACCTCAAAGCCCTAAACCTGGAACCAAATGCTAAAACCCCTAGTATATGATCCCCAAGCAAATGCAAAGAAGGGAAAGCCATTTTCGGAAGCACAAAAAACATCAATATATGTTTATGCACAGAATAATAGTACTAGTACTAACAACAATAATAATAGTACTACTCATAATAATCATAACAATGATAAACATAGTAATCATAATAATCATCATAATAATAATACTAATAATCATAATAATAATAATATTAATAATTACACAATGCTTTGTGCGTGTGTGGGTCGCACTTCTACGTCATAATGCTTCCGTCTATCTTTTAAAGTCTTCAACATCGCGTGCTTGGAGGTTCATGGTACTCACTAACCACTTATAACGGTACTGATAACCCACTTATAAGCCCCTTAAGTGCCCTAATATGGTTATAAGTACAGTTATAAGTACAGTTATAAGTACAGTTATAAGTACAGTTATAAGTACAGTTATAAGTGGTTAATAAGTACCCTGAACCTCCAAGTGCTGAGGCTGAAAGACTTGCTGGCCACTTCGGACTTCGGGCCCATAGGGCCCGGCAGAAGCGCCCCAAAGAAGATCAACATCCACGTGCACCCGGACAGTTAGGGCTTAGGATTTGGGGTTTAGGGTTTGGGGTTTAGGGTTTAGGGTTTAGGGTTTAGGGTTTAGGGTAGAAGATGCACAGAAACTCTGAGTAGGGCACAGGCTTGTAGGGTTTGTAGGGGGTGTAGGGTTTAGTGTTTAGGGCATCGAAGAGAGTCTGGGCTTAAGAAAAGAGGGATGTGGAGGGGGCCCAGGTCGCAGGGCCACGAGCCGATTTTTGGGCATGTTCGGGCCGATGGCAGATGTAGGCTTTCCGAAGATCGTGGCCGCAGTAAGCTCTGTTCAATCACACCTTGCAATCCACTAAACCCTAAACCCTAAACCCTAAACCCTAAACCCTAAACCCTGCCAGGAGCTTGGAGTCTACCTTACGGGGGCCATTGAAGCACCGGCGGGTGCCTTAGAGCTGTTCATCGCCCATCGCGCAGGTCAGCGTGTGACAGTTGGTGGCATTGTGGGCCCACCCCTTGGCCCTTGTTTGCAAAAGCAAGCAGGGTTTAGGGTTTAGGGTTTAGGGTTTAGTTTAAAAAAAGGGTTTAGGGTTTAGGGTTTAGGGTTTAGGGTTTAGGGTTTGTGAGCAGGCAGGAGGCCAGGCGAGATTTGGAGCAACCTCGCTGGACCTATCTGGGCATGAAACAGAACTACTTCTTCTTATTATTATTACTACTACTATATTATTATCATTATTACTATTATTATTATGAGCGACACACAAGGAGGTTCACGCAGGCAAGAGCGAAGCTGCTCCCGCTTGCTCGGCCCTGCGCCGGTTCCGCGTACCACGTAGCCTCAGCACACCGTTTGGCTCCTGTAGCCCTAAACCCGAAACCCTAGACCCTAAATCCTAAACCCTAAGCCCTAAACCCCAAACCCTAAACCCTAAACCCTAAACCCCAAACCCCAAACCCCAAACCCCAAACCCCAAACCCCAAACCCTAAACCCCAACCCCTGAAACCTTGCTGGACCCCTGGGAGCCGCCAGGAACCGCAGCTCCCAAATTTGCGTTCGGCTCTGGGTCCCTGTTTCTCATCTGGCTGTAACATATTTGGGTTTAGGGTTTTGGGTTTTGGGTTTTGGGGGGCATTAAACCGACCCCCCATTCTAGTACCCTCAGAGGGAAATCTGGCAGTTTTCGCTTGGTCTTGCCTCTGAAAAGTTTAGGCTCAAAACAGAGGCACAACGCGGAGCGAATCTACTCTACTACTCCATATACTCAGATGGTGGGTTCGCTTGATCATGGTTCTTTTTGTTATTCCGATTTTCGGGTACCCAAAAGAACGGTCTCTAATCCTGAAGGTCAAAACGGCCGCTGATTGCATCAATGCGAAGCTCGGCTTCATCGCCTGAGCTAGTCAAGCTTGCCTAGAGCTGCGGGAGTACGAGAGTCAGCTGCATACTGCGAGATACAGTGAGAGTGCAATGATAGGCGTGTCTCAAGTGCCCGGTACTTGCTAGTAGAATCGCGTGGACCGCTGCAGCTGAGGATTGAATACGGCAACGCGATGAAGGCATTCCGACATTCCCACACCCCGCAGCACAAATGACTGCCTTGCAACCTTGGTTGGCCTGCACAAACCTGTCCTTGCACACCCCTTCCCTCTTAAACCCACCTTAAACCCCCCCTTAAACCCCGCTCGAAAACCTGCTTACACCCACCTTCAACCTTCAGTCCATTCACCTGAGAGGCAGTTTCGGCTACAGCCATGAATGCACAGAGCTCGCGCGGCCACACCGTCTTCAAGCTGAACATGGTGAAGGAGGCATTTTAGGGTTTAAGGTTTTTGGGGGATTAAGGTTCATCCCATGCCATTCATGTTGCATGTGCCGTGTCTTTTGAAGACAGTGGCGTCAGGGCGGCAAAGACAACCTGTCCACCACGTCGGAGGCAAGAAGCTCCGCATTCCCGATATCGTTGAGATATGTTGAGATCCGACTCCTGTACGTTCTGTGGGCAGTCTTCTGTTTTGGGTTGTGTCTTCGTCTTAATATTGCCCACAGCAATACGCGCGCCAAGGCATCGTCGCCTTCCGTAGAATCCCCGGGGCATGCATACCCCCAGCCCGGAAGGCTGTCATTGTGCTCGAAAGAACTTGTCAAGGGCCGAAAAGCTAGCCTAGGAGTGTAGCTTGGGAATGTTCCCCCTCATACTAACAGTCCCTAACAGGGATGATTGTACCCCTGATTATAATCCCTTTCAAGGACTGCTAGTAAAAAGAGGGAGCATCCGTGTGGGGTGTGAGGTTTAGGGGCCCAACGCTTCGATCACTCATGTTCGTCAGGTTTGCTTCGCGGACCTTGCCGGTCGGGAGAATGAGAAGACTACGCAGGACACCCGTACGGTTCCATTTTTGCTTTTCTACGATGATGCTAGTACGCGCTTGTACTATTCTATTACGTGGCGCCTTCAACCCTGGACCTAAGTGGCATTAAACCCAACACCCTAACACCCTAACACCCTAACACCCTAACACCCTAACACCCTAACACACACACGCACAAGCTCTGCATTGCGGCTCTCGAGTCAGCACCCAAGCATGGGGGGAAGCCGCAGGTCACTGGAGAGCGGTTTGTGGAGCTCAGCTTCATCAACAAGAGTCGCGACCCCACCTTTTCCCAATGGGGTGCAGGGTTTAGGGTTTAGGGTTTAGGGATGTTCTTTGTTGCATCTTGGTATCCGACCCTAAACCCTAAACCCTAAACCCTAAACCCTAAACCCTAAACCCTAAACCCTCTTGTCCTTGCTGGCCTGTCTTGTGCAGAAACGGCTCGCGGCGAGGCCTCCTGTACTTATCCGGCTGCATCCAGAGCCTGGGCCAGACAGGCCGTCGCTCACTGGTGCTTCGAAGGGGAAACCCTAAACCCTAAACCCTAAACCCTAAACCCTGACGGGTTTCTTGGCGAAGGGTTTAGAAAAAAGGGTCTGGAGGAGGTTGCGCCGTAAAGGGGGGAGAGGTCGGGAGTAGCCCACGCCTTCAGCGCCAGAAGTGGCGGAGGATGGAACCTGAAAACCTCGAAAGTTTCCCTATGCCCTAAATCCTCAGCTCCTGAAACCCCATGGGCATTGGCATGGTCCCTTACCTTGTTCATAAGGTTCTGAAGTATGGGCCATTGGTAGTACATCTGGTGTATATCAGGGTTTTAAAATAAGGGACCCAAATCGAAAACCCCTTGCTTTTTCCAGCCGAAATGCAAGAAGCTCTCGTGCTGTGCCTGCAGCTCATCGCCGACGCCAGACAGTTGCCGGGGCTGATGCTATGCGTCCTGGCTTCAGTTTAGGGTTTAGGGTTTGGGGTTGATTCAGGCATGAGTTGAACTCATATCTACACAGGTTCCGCCATCAGCAAATGGCACTTGCGACACTTGAGCGGGCATGTTGGGCGACGTGTGGTGACGTGGAAAAAGCACAAAGGGGAAAACAGTGAGAGCTTCAACAATCCTGGGCCATCTAAAAAAGTCAAAAACATGCCCCCCTACTGTAAACCCTAAACCCTAAACCCTAGACCCTAAACCCAAACCCTAAACCCTAGACTGCTCTTGCAAGGAAGCCGAAAGGCGCCGATATGTCCAGGCCGCCTGGCATGATCAGCAATTGGCCACCCCCGCTGCGCCAAAGTCCTACAAGTACATATCATGCGAGAGGTTCCCTAAACCCTAAACCCTAAACCCCAAACCCCAAACCCCAAACCCCAAACCCTAAACTTTCGATCCGAAGTCCGAAGCCTGCCTCGTGCGAGTGTGAGAGCCGAAACCCTACACCATAAACCATAAACCCTAACCCTAAACCCTAAACCCTAAACCCTACACCCTACACCCTAAACCCTAAACCCTAAACCCTAAACCCTAAACTCTAAACCCTAAACCCTAAACCCAAACCCGATATCTGTTTGCCGACGCCGGACAGCCGCTCAGGTTTCGCAACTCCAAGCTCACACTGCGCACCGCTCAGTTGGCACATGGACGCATGGATGTTGCTGGTGAGGTGTGGAAGCTCATAGAAGTGACATGTGAGCCCCCTAACCCTAAACCCTAAACCTTAAACCCTAAACCCTAAACCCCCCCACCCTGAGGCTTCTCTCCAATGCCTTGTCAGGGAATTCGAGAACCTCAATGATTGGAACACTGAGCCCGGCTGCGCCTTGGCAGAGATTGAGAGCGATTGAGGTGCCCACCCTAACCCTAAACCCTAAACCCTAAACCCTAAACCCTAAACCCTAAACCCTAAACCCTAAACCCTCTCATCTTGCAGATTCAGGGCTGGTTACAATCTTAGTAGGGTTGTAGGTGCCCTAAATCAGGTCAGAACCAGTTCTGGCTAAAAGTGCCCTACTTAAACATTACCCCTCTTATACCTACTCATGAACCTTCACATACTGTCTCTGAGCTCATGCATTCCTGCAGCGGGCATGGAGGCCGCCCACTTCGAAGAGAGCCACAACACGCTCAGGCACGCGTCCTTTCAATGGCGAATTGCTTCCTGAGCAGCTTTGAAAACTGACCGCGGAGGTTTGCGTCCACTGTCAAGACCATCAAGGTGCAGGCTAAAGCAGCGCGAGCTGTGGACAAGGACTGGGACCATCGGACCATCCGTAGTCGACGCTCGCTGCGATTGTAGTATGTGCCGCGGCCGCGTGACTGCAATTAACTTCTTTCACGGGTAGATTGCAGTCAACCTGCATGTGTTCATATAGGTGCAGATTGTGTTGGGGCGTTTGTGGCTCAAGCCCATGTACCAAGCCCCACAGAGGCTTTGGCTCGTACGATCAGATGCACAACACATCTTGGACCTTCCAAGTACAAGCAGCCACGACAGTGCACTGTACCCAGGGCGTTGCCGCTTGGGTTTAGGGCTGGCCCAGAGGCCCAGAAATGCAGGGGGAAGCCCGGGTGAAGGGATCAACTGCGCGATCTGCAGGGCAAGGTACCCCTTTTTATACCCCAAATAGAATGGAATCCCCTTAAAGGATCTTAAAGGGACCCCCCAAAAACCCCCCATGCTCCTTGGCACAAAAGCAGGCTTGCTTTTTGCCATGGCGCTTGGACCGCTTTCGGAGCCTTTGCGGCTACTGGACGGGCGGTTGATGCCCAGGTTTGGCCTTGGCGTTTACAGGCCAGGTCTTAGGGTTTAGGGTTTAGGGTTCAGAAAGTTTAGGGTTTAGGGCTCCAGGCCCCTGAATCTGGTCCCTTACCTTCTTCAAAGCCTTCTGAAGTATGGGCCCTTGGGTTTGATGGCCCTGGGGTATGTGAGGGGCATTTTGAGGGTCCTCCGAAGAAAGGGCCCATCACAAAACGGATCCTGAACTCCCCCTAAGACAAGGGGAACCCCCCCCCCCCCCCCGCTGGGTTTTCGCGCAAGTTCGCTGGGAAAGGAGGTTGTGCTTGCAGAGCATGATGTGCCCTGGCTGAGTGGCATGTGCACCTGCCTGAGAGGTCGAAACCCGGCCCAGAGACCTACAATGCTGTCAAATGGGCATTGGACATGGGATCCTCAGTTAAATTCAGGAAGCATGTAGAGGTCACGTGTATGGGCCACCAGACTTGCTTCATTATTGTTGTCATTATTATTATTATGATGATGATAATTTCTTAGCATTTTTATGTTAAGCATGCATGTATACACATAAATGTGTATGTGTACTTTGCACCAAGGATATCGTTTGGTAGATACCGCCGCCCTCTACCGCAATGAGAGGAGCGTGGGCGAGGTGGGCCGTAGCATCAGAGCGCCTTTGACTTTGAGAGGTCTTGGCCAGCGACTCTCAGGGTTTCATGGAGGGACCCCCAATATAGGTCCCCAAATAGTAAGATCCCACGTATAATAGGGACCCCAATAAGGTACCCTAAACCCTAGACCCTAAACCCTAAACCCCCCCATGTGGCATGTGCATGCAATCTAAAAATCTAGCCAGGCTATCCGGGATTCGGGGCTTCCTCGGGAAGATGTTTGGATCACCACCAAGCTCTGGGACAGCGTGGGCCCTGGATAGAGACCAGTACACATTTGTGCTATATAATATTATATTGTATTCAAGAAATTTATATTATATTGTATTGTAGTATGTCATATTTAGAAACATGTTAATGTTGATTTTCTTATTTCCACGCCTTCACATGCATACGTATGTACCTACATACATGCATACACACAGACTAGAACAGCACAGAATATGTAGGAATCGAGTTTAGCAGAGTAGAATCGACTCGCACACTTCCTGCGTGAGTTGTTGTGTGCGAGGGTCTGCAAGATGCGGAGCCATAGCTTGTTTTCACTGTCATGGTGAGCTTGGTAGCTGATTGGTACCGTTGTTGCCCTTTTTGTGCTCTAGGTCCGCCTATAAGTATAGAGGCAACCGTCCCCAAAAGGGATGCCCTCATAGGGTTTAGGGCTTAGGGTTTAGGGTTCAGGGTTAGATATTATTGCTGGCCTGGTAGTTGCCAGAGTTTCTGACTGAGACGCCTGTTTCGAGCGAGCGTGAGAGTCGAACGAACCTGCTCGTTTAAGGATATGCAAAGCTCACTTTTTGGTAGGCGTATTCTTCACAGACCCCTCGTGGGGTCCCCGCCGAAGGGCCCCCCCCCAACTGCACGTTGCCTGCCGTCGCCCTGGGCCCTGGGCCCTGGACCCTAAACCCTAAACCCTAAACCCTAAACCCTAAACCCTAAACCCTAAACCCTAAACCCTAAACCCTAAACCCTAAACCCTAAACCCTAAACCCTAAACCCTAAACCCTAAACCCTAAACCCTAACCCTGGCTCAACCCGAGGTGACCATGGCCCAGTCCTCAGACTGGCTGTGAGGTTAGGGAGTTCCCCCCGCCCCCCTTTTAGGATATGGGGGTTTACGCAAAGAGGGTTTAGGGTTTAGGGTTTCGCAAGACATCCAAAAACGGCGTCGCGCCACGGTAAGAGTATATGATCTTACTGCATGCAGCTAAGCAGTACACACAGTTCTTGCGAAGTCTGGTCAGGAGGCTGAAAGGATTTGTGCAGATTTGTCGTAGAAGTCCTTTCTCTAATATACACACATATATATATATACATATGTATTCATGTACTTTTTCCAAAATGTGTGCATGTATATAGATAAACATATATGTATACATCTACATCTATTCTTTGCTTAGCGACTTTTGATGCGGGTCTGCTTCAGGATACGAAGCCACCCTCAAGGCCTGCGCCAACAGCCTAGAGCAGCTTGGAGACTGGGCGCCACCAGTTCGTCCTTCTACGCAGGGTCTAGGGTTTAGGGTTTGCCGCCTGGTCCCTGGACTGTCCCTGGGCACGCTGTGGCGAGGGCTCCAGGACCCCCTGGGCTGGGGACCTTACTTTTTTAGGGACCAGTACTGGTTTCGAGGAGAGGAGAACCCATCGTGGGCGCTACCGACCCCCATGCTGTGGGAGGTGGGCGAGCGACCTGGGTCTGCTTGCGCCATCGAGGGCTTAAGCGCCGCCCCCGTAGGGGCGCGGCCTAGGCCCTGATTAGGGTTTAGTGTAGCAGTCCTAGCCGTAAAGAAGGGTTTAGGGTTAGGGTTTAGTTCTGGCAACATTCAAAGGGGGAGGGGATTGCTTTATTAGGCCTGTGCGGGGGGTTGAGGGTCCTTGTCTCAAGTAAGGAATGAAAAAAGCCTAGAAGGGTCCTTTCATCTTATTCCCCTATAGAACCCCAATGTTTCCCAACCCTAAACCTTAAACCTATACCTAAGTAGCCCCTACCTACATGACTCCTGGTCCCTTGTAAGGGTCCCTCCTTTAGTCCCCTCATTGTCCTCGGAATCGCATTTCGTCGTTGCTGCCATGTAGGGCTTCAACTCAACTCCCCCGGATGCATGGTTTAGGGTTGAGGGTTTAGGGTTTAGGGTCTAGGGTTTAGGGTTTAGGTTTAGGGCCAAAGGGTATTCGGGTGGCCAAGGATCATCGTACATCGACTTGTACTTGCAGCTTGGACAGCCATTTTCCCCTGCCTAAACGGCCAGTCTTGATCTGATGGCCGAAAGCCTTAATATTCACAAGGAACAGCAAAGTTCCGGAGAGCGCCAAATCGCCCAAGAGCTGAAGGCTTTGGTAAGTCAAAACCCCTTAAACCCCGTAAACCGACTCTAAACCCCCTTCACCCCCCAAACCCCCTAAACCCCCCCACCACCCCCCCAAAACCCCCCCCTAAATCCCAAGCCCAGACGTTTCAGGATCCACTCTCAATCGCCCAGGACCTGAAGGCTTTGGTAACCCTAAACCCTAAACCCTAAACCCTAAACCCTAAACCCAGGATCCACTCTCCCAACACGGGGAAGCTGGTGGAGACCTGGGACGCCCTCATCGAATTGAAAAAGCGCGGCCTGGCCACTCGGTAGCTGAGTGGGGAGGCCCCCCCCCTTGTTTTGTGTTAATTTAGGGGTTGGGGTTTAGGGTTTAGAGTTTTCCTTTTTTTGTTGGGGTGTGGGTTTTGGGGTGTGGGGTGTGAGGGTTGGGATTTAGTAGCTGAATGGTGCCTTTTTGCCTCTTTTTTCTTGGCCGGGCGGGGGGGGGGGGGGTCTGGGTTTCCTTCTCAGGGTCACCAATAAGTAATCTTGTCATTATGATTGGCATTGCTCTTCTTCTTCTTCTCGCATATTGAGCATGATTATTTGGTTTCTTGGGCCGCCAAGGTCAAGTCGATTGGCGTGTCGCCACTCGGCGGAGTACTCGACAACTCCGGCTGAGACTGACCTTGTTCAGGGCTTCTAGAGGGCTGAGGGTAGTTGATCCAGCTTCACGAAACGGTTCTTGCCCTAAGCCTTATAATCCCCTAAGCCCTAAAACTATAACCCCTAGACCCCCTTTAAGGAACAACTTTATGCAACCGCCCCCTACAGGCGGTTGTGGGCAAAACGCACGAACTCCCCAGACTCCCGCCTTGGGTTTCGGGTCTGGCCACCAAGTCCTTTGACCCTACGTAAGCCCTAAGCCCCAAACCCCAAACCACTTCTTTCAATGATGCACATACCCGGAATGAGTCCCTGCAATGTGGGCCTGAGTGTCAGGCGGACAGCAAAACAACAAAAGCCACACCTTAAACCTTCACCGAAGCTCTGGGCAAAGGAATTTCGGGGTGCCCCATCTGGAAGCGTTGCGTGCATCTGGTCGAGAGCTGCCTGTTGTTAACCAGATTGAGACCAGGCTGCAACGGGGCGGGTTGGGGGGTGTGGACTTGATCTGAAAAACATCAAGCAATTTCCATGAAGGCCCTGAGCCTCGTTTGTCTTATTGGTGGAATCGAGCTAGGGTTTAGGGTCTACTGTAGGGTTGAGGGGTGCATGATCGGCCCATGGCCGATAGTTTCATCGGCGATTCGAGACCTTCTACTGCCTTACCTGCCTTGCGGCCGAAATCCGGATTCAGGAAATGCACCCCATGGTGTACCAGGAGCGAAAGCCTGTGCTGGAGCCCGGGTGCCCGGCGATGTTTGGCTGCGCCTCTGTGACCTCCAGGGAGAAACCCTAAACCCTAGACCCTAAGTAGCAGAAAGGTTCCAAGGAAGCGTGACTCCTTGAGAAACCCTCAACCCTCAACCTTAAGGGTCAGACGGGTGGCCAAAAAAAGTCCCTAAGGTTCTGCGCGCTTCATGGCATCAAGATTACGGCCTATGGCTCCATGTTCTCCGGCCAGCAAGAGCAGCTGGCAAGGACCGAACGTGACAGTCAGCTGAGCATTGATCGCTAGAGTCCTATATTCCCCTTGGGAATATTTTTTGTTTAGATAAAACCCAAGAGGATATTACAGATATTGTTTTTATTCAGGTTTTCTAAGGGGAGTATAGGCCTGAAAGGGAGTATTAATTGAGTATTCAGCATGATTTCTCCGTGGTGGTCATGAATGAAAGATGCTTGGAGCTGCCCGGATCGCCCGCAAAAACTATCTAAACCTGAATCAAATTCCTTCCAAACGTCATGAAAGTGGGTGTACGCCTTGTCCTAAGTGAGGCCTGGTCAGTTGAACTCCATAAACCCTGTGTGGAGGAAGGAGCTCGCGAAGGTTCTGGCAGCTCACCCCGGCCTCTCGGACTCATCGTGGGGTGATCCACTAAGGCAGCATGTCAGGGAGAGAGCCCCGCATTCCTGCAGTTAGCAAGATAGATCGTTTCGCATGTGCCCTGCGCGGCAGGCACACACACACAGACATTTACTAGCACACGTTTATATATGTATATATATTATACACATCTGCAACACTCGGAGAGGTCGTGAGAAGACATGGGGTGAGTGGTGGAGTGACAGAAATGAAAGGTAAAACGGCGCCCCAAGTGTTGCTGCGATGGGCCTGCAGATGGACTTTCAAGTGATACCGAAGCCCTCTCCTGCGTTGGTACTTGGAGGTTTAGGGTTTACGGTTTAGGGGTTGAACTTGGAAGTTCATGACATGGGTACTCATAAGTAGGGGCTCTAAGTAGGGTAACTATGGTTGTAACCTCTTTTTAGGGTACTTATAACCCCCAAATAAGTACCCATGACCTTCAAGCAGGTGCAACAGAGTGCAACAGGTTGTGTGTTGAATTGCCGATGGCACAGCTCAGGAGTGTTCGCCAGGAGCGCCTGCAAGAAAACATGCCACCCAGTGCGCAAGTTGAGAGACCTAAAACCCTAAACCCTAAACCCTAAACCTAAACCCTAAACCCTAACAAAAACTCGAAGCTTAAGTTGATGGCCTGCTGCGTGCGAGTGCTTGAGTCGAAGCCCTAAAGCAAAAATGGGTTCCCGAAACCCTAAAACCCTAAACCCTAACCCTAAACCCTAAACCCTAAACCCTAAACCCCCAAACCCTAAACCCTAAACCCAATCAGTTTCCCTTACTGAGGAATCTGCAGGACTTCGAGCTGACTCCCTCCGAGGTGCCCGAGCCCCCTGAAGTTTTGGCCTTGTGTTTGAGGACACATGCGGAGTATCCTAGGGAACAAGAGGGTTTAGGTTTAGGGTTTAGGGTTTAGGGTTTTAGGGTTTAGGGTTTAGAGACACATCCAGGCGAGGATTCACGCAAGCCTGCAGCAAAAGGGTTTAGAGATGCAGAAAAGGGTTTCGGGTTTAGGCAACTTGGCACTAGGAATTTGGACCTTTGTTTTGGTAGGTCCCCGCACTGAAGATTCCATTAAGAGTGCCAAGGTAGCATGATGACAAGTGAGGGCCTTGGTCTTCTGTTTAGGGTTTAGGGTTTAGGGTTTAGGGTTTAAGGTTTAGGGTTTAGGTCTTCTGGTTTCTGCATCGCGCCCCCGGATCAGATGCAAGCGCTCGGTGCAATGCGCGGAGCTCTGCACGAGTACTGGTCGCTCGGCATGTTTAAAACTGCGACACACACGACTTTAGATGACTTTACCCCAAGGCCGCTCGCAGAGCTTCCTGGCCTTGCGCGAGAGGTGAGCGACTAAACCCTGAACCCGAAACCCCCACCATAAAAGCCCATGTTCACGATCTGCGAGGAACCCACTCAAGAGCAAAGTTGACCTTGGGCGCACGGATATGGGGCACCTGGCGTGTTGGCAGAATCCATGAGCAGCCACATTCAGAGCACCTGAAGAACCCCAGTTACCTACTTGTTTTTGCCAGGGTTTAGGGTTTAGGGTTTAAGGTTTAAGGTTTAGGTTTCCCTTCTCTAGGACTCTTGAAGGTCAAAAGCTGGTTTTTGAGGTTCTTAAGGTAGGCAAGGGTGTCCCATATGGAATTAGGTACCCCAAAACCCTATTTAGAAGGGTTTTGGGTACCTAGTGCCATAATGTAACTACAAACGGGACCCTCTGGATGTGCTGGCCTGCCGAGGAGTGGCGCTGCGCCGGGAGCTGAAAGCATTGCTTTTGAAAAAAGCCCACGCGCGCTTCTCTTTGCGGCACAGAGGCTTTTTTTTCGGTTTAGGGTTTAGGGTTTAGGGTTTAGGGTTTAGGGTTTAGGGGTTTAGGGTTTAGGGTTTAGGGTTTAGGGTTTAGGGTTTAAAAAGGTACCCTGACGGCCGCCTTAGAGAGGACAGCCTCGTAAAGCAGCTCCAGAAGGAGGTGCAGCAACTCAAGCTCCAGCTCGAGCAGGTGGGGGCTGCCCTAAACCCTAAAAAACCCTAAACCCTAAACCTAAACTAAACCCTAAACCCTAAACCTAAACCCTAAACCCTAAACCCAAACCCGGGAGGGGAGGGCTCGGATGCAAAAGGGGGGTGCCTTCTTGGGGTCCTTATGATAAGGGGATCCTATTCCTTATTGCGGTCCTTCATTAGGGGCCCCTTATTATACTTATTGCCGCAAACCCCCCCCCCCCCCGCCCGCCCTCCCCCCCAAAATAGGAGTCGTATGTCAGATAATGCGAGTTGAGGGAGATCAGACTGCAGCCATTGCAGCCGTGCCGTGCACAACATTACAACGTCTGAGCTCCTTGCGCCAGGCTCGTGAGAAGCACGATGACGAGGATTCTTGGGGAGCAGCGGTGAGCCTGTTGAACCGCTCCATTAAACCCGGCAATCTCCTCTTACCCTGAACCCCTAAACCCCTAAACCCCTAAAACCCTAAACCCTTAACCCTTCAAGAGGCCTGCAGCTAAGACCCCGCTTTTCCGCGAGGACATTAGCGCCATCAGCGTCCAGCTCGAAGCTACTACTGCCATCGTGGCGGCTCAGACGCGGCCCGGCGGCATTTCGCATCCTAGGTAGGATAAGGGGGGCCCTTAAAAGGGTTACCCCTTCTGAACTGCCTCTCTTAAGCAGGGACCTTATTCAGAGGGTCTATATCCCCAAGGGTCCCCCTATTTAAGCCTGCCTGTCTTTCGTGTCTTGGGCACGACTTAAACCTGTCTTTTGTGTCCTGACCTTTTTTTGTTATGATTCCTACACCCTAAGCCTAAACCTCGTGAGGAAGTGCCTGAGAGGCAAGAACTAAAGAACCCTATATATCCCTATAAACCCTATAAGCCTGTAAACCTCTACAGCCCCATAAAACCCCCGTAACCCTATCAGCCCTACAAGCCTGTAAGCCCCTATAAATACGCCTGTGAACCCCAACGAATGCCCCGATAAACACCTATAAATATTCCTATAGCCCTATAAGCCCCCCAAAAAGCCTCTATATGGGCCAGCAGAGGCGCACGCCCCCCTCCCCCCCCCCCCCCCATGGTATCCCCGCCCCCCCGCCCCCCCCTGTGGTTCATGGTGGGTTTTGGGTCCCCCCCCGTTGTTCATGGTCTGTGGTTCATGGGTTTGTGGTTTAGGGGTTTAGGGTTAGGCTGTAGCGTTCAGGATTTTTCACTCTGGTCGGTTCATTGTGGGTTTAGAGTTTAATCAGGGTTCAAGGTTTGGGGGAATGGTAGGGTTACGGTTTCCCCTCCCCCCCTGTGGTTCGTGCTGAGTTTACGGTTCAGGGTTCAGGGTTAAAGCGGCTAAGGTTTCGGGTTTACCCTTCTCCCTCCTGTTGTTCATTGGTGGGTTTAGGTTTTAGGGCTTAGGGTTCAGGGTGTGTGGTTTAGGCTGAGGTTTCTCTGTCCTCCCCCGTGGTCTCCGCGGTGGTGTTTTTAGGGTTAACAGGCAGGGTTGGGTGGGGACGCCATGGGGCGGGGGGGATACCATTGGGGGGGGGGGGTCGATTACGCGGAACGCGGGCGCATATAAACCTGGAAGCCTCTATGAATACCCTTACAACCCCATAAGCCCTCTGACCCTAGACCCTAACCCCTAAACCCTAAACCCTAAGCCCTAAGACTGTCCTGAGGCGGGATTGGACACATTTCCAGCAGGCCGTGGTCTGAAGCTGCCGGGGCAAGCTTCTTCCCCTAAACCACTGCGAGCGGAGTGTCTGGCTGGCTATCATGTCATACCTTTTCATACCTTCTCATACCATGATCGATCTAGAATACAAACATACATATAAACAACTTAATTGTAATAATAAATATAGATATGAATATAAATATAAACAAAATTATAAATATAAATACAAATATAGGTATAAATAAATATATATATATATATATATGTATATGTATATACATATACATGTAAGGCCGTAACGCCATTTTGGACCTTTGAGGTTCCGATTCTTTGCGGGTAGTATCTTGACTACTGTTTTGCACCATCTTGGTCAGCAGGAAAGCGCCGAGCTCAGCAAGAAGCGGACAAAGACCATGGAAAGCCTCATGGCCCACTCGCCCCGGACTAAGATGAATGCGGCATGTAGGCCTCTCGTTTAGGGTTTAGGGTTTAGGGTGGCCTTGCCCTGAGTCTGTGATGATAAGGGTAGTCTGGATTCAACAAGGTTCCGCTTTGCGCAACATGCTTGACATGACCATGGGATACCATGCGCATACCACAAAAACGCCTGCGTGATGATGGCTGCTGCTATGCCTTTCTCTGCAACAGTTTCGGTCCAACCCTTCAAAACTGACGTTAAATCACTGGTGATGAGGTCTAGCCAAGTGGGAGACTGTCCGCTTCCATACCTTGCGAACTACTCGGAGGATTGTGGGGTAGTGCCCTAAACCCTAACCTGAACCCTAAACCCTAAATTCTTGCATGACCTTTCTACTCCCTGCAAGCTCTGGCTCCACGAGGCGAGACACCATGGTGCCAAACAGAACTGTTTAGGGTTTCGGTCTGACGAGCGCCGTCGTGGCAGCTAGCATTAGGGTTTCGGGTTTAGGGTTGAGGGTTTGAGGGTTTAAAAAATCTCCTGAAGTCCACGAGACCCACACACACACACATTTGCAGCGTTGCGCCGCGTGCTGCAGGACCCGCACCTGGCATTCAGACTCGTGATGCATGTCGGGGCCTTGTGGCATGTTGTCCCTAAGCCCCAAAACCCCCCCAAACAACCCAACAACATACGCCCGAGGGGTGCTCGTGAAGCCAGGCAGCCCGAAACCCTAAACCCTAAGACCCTCAAGTCCCAAAACATTGCGACTAGGGGTCTTGAAGGGCTTGGGGCTGGAATTGTTTCGCTTAGACATGGAGGTCCTTCCTCCGGTGGAGTGGACCTATAGCAGGTCCCAATAATTTTCGGCGTCCGTTGACGAGTCTTTCTTGCGGTTTAGGCTTAAGTCAAGTTTGGGGTAGCACTTTAGACCCCAAACCCTAAGCCCGGACCCCCCCCCCCTCCCAAAACAACAACGCTGAAACATCCTTTGTCCTAAACCTGCAACCGGTGGCGCGTCCTGGCACAAATCTGCTCTCCTGCCACTTTACGACCCGGTGGATCCAAAAGTGCTAGGGAGCTGTGTCTTTCAGGATTTATAGGGTTTAGGGTTTAGAGTTTAGGGTTTAGAGCTTGGGGTTTCTTCCTTGATGAAGGCGTGTTGGGCTTTCAGGGGAGCTCGTGTTGCTTCACTACGAGCATGGCAGGTCGCCGCTGACGGCGAAGAGCACTCCTTGGGATCAGGACACGTGTTCGTAAGGTCCCAAGACCCTAAACCCTAAACCCTAAACCCTAAACCGTGTTTAGGGAGCAGGGACTTTTTGTTGGGTCTATTTGGAATGGAGTGTATACGGTCTTGAGGTTATAGAGTGCAGAAGCTTTGTTGTGGGTTTCGATACCTACCTTATCGTGAACATGAGATGCATGTGGTCAGTTGGGGGAGGGGAGGAGGTGGGGTACCCTAAATGGTGAGGACTACGTATATCTTAAAAATCGGTTCCCCTAGAATATAGTATTCTGCTGCATGGTTTCGTAAATCTCTTACACGATAACATGCCACAATACATCTTGCCAGGGCCTATTGCATGATGTTATGCCATTTCATGCCACATCGATGCCGAAGAAGGGCCCATGAATCAGATCCCCACCTGAAGGATAGTGCGGTTGACTATAGTTATAACTGGCTTATACATCCATATTTGGGGTACATATAACCCTTCTGATAGCTACTTATGAAGCCAGCCCGAGACCCTAAACCCTAAACCCTAAACCCTAAACCCCAAACCCTAAACCCTAAACCCTAAACCCTAGTCGGGTGGCAAGAAAACCCTACAACCCCTAAGAACTCAACCCTTCTCGTGGTGGCAGGCCCGAGCTGTAACTTCCGGCTACCGCCAAGCCTGGGGGTTCCTTGGCTTGCTTGGGTTTTGGGTTTAGGGTTTAGGGTTTGGGGTTTAGGGTTTAGGGTTTGGGTTTGGGGTTTAGGGTTTAGGGCTTAGGGTTTAGGGATTAGGGCTTATGGCTTAGGGCTTAGGGCTTAGGGTTTTTCACGGGGACGGATACGTTGTATGGCTTCGTGATCGACTTGGAGGTTCACGGGTGACCATAAGTGCTTATGAGTAGGGATATACGTGGGGTATGTGTGGTGATGACCTTTTTCCGGGTACTAGTAACCCCACTAAGAAGTACCTACCCGTGAACCTTTCAGTAGGGGTTTCATGGTTTTGGGGTTGAGCAGTTTGGCTGTTTAGGGCGCTTTGCGTAACTTAGGATGCTCTATAGCGCCTGGGATGTTTGAGGATGCTTGAGTTATTTCCCTAAGGTTCTCTAGGAACCCACCTTTCTGGAAACCCCCTCCCTTAGGAGCGCCGTAAGCTTCGGGTTTTGTGACCCTAAACCCTAAACCCTAAACCCTAAACCCTAAACCCTAAACCCTAAACCCTAAACCCTAAACCCTAAACCCTAAACCATGCCTCGCCCGCTTATGCCAGTGTGAGAGTCGAAACCCTAAACCAACAAAGAACCTAAACCCTAAACCCTAAACCCGGTTTTTTTTTTGGCGGGGGGGGAGGGAGGGGCTTGTGGAGGGTATGGCCGATCAGAGGCCTGTGATGCCCCCCAGCATCTTTAGGGTCTTTAGGGGTTTGGGATGTTCCAGCTTATGCCAACAGCTCCTTAACACAGGGATCATAATAGGGGGGTACTATAGTCTCTATCAAGGACTGTTACCAGTAGTAGAAGTGGGGGGATACTATAATCTCTATTAAGGACTGTTCCCAGTAGTAGACGGGGGGGCACTATAATCTCTATTACGGACTGTTAGTAGAAGGGGGAACAACCCAAACTGGGGGTTGCAAGGGTGCGGCACTCTCCGGGTACTGCAGAGAGAGCTTGCGACATGTGGCTGGAACGTTCAAGAAGCCGGTGGATCAAGAACCTGCTTCGAGATTAGTGCAGACCTTGCAAGGTGGGGGTTTTTGGGGTTTAGGGTTTAGGGTTTGGAATCCGAGTCTGCGAGAGAAAGAGAGAGAGGGATTAGGGTTTAGGGTTTAGGGTTTAGGGTTTAGGGTTTAGGGTTTAGGGTTTGGGGGGCAAAAAGCAGTTGGGTTTTGAAGGTTCAGCGCTAAAAAGTCGTGCCAGCGACCAACCTCTCAGGTGTGCGACGTGACCGGATACATCCGCAACGAAGAAGGCAGGATCGGCAGTGCTTCCCAAACTTCTACATCCTCCTCGGGAATTAGTTTTTTATTTTTGTTCATATAAAACCCAAGAGGATTTCAAACATATTATTTTTATTGAGGTTCCAAGGGGAGTATAGACTTCGACTGCCAGCAAATACTAAAAAAGTCATGGTTAGACGAACAAAGCACAACCATAGAAGTTGCGGCAGAGTTCTACTAGAACTTCTCGCAAAGCCTTTTGATCACCTAGACTTGGCATAGTACAGAATTTTGGAACTACTTTGTAAGTTTGTAAGTAGCTCGATCGTTCTTCCATTCTGGCCAACGAGAAAATACACTTTGTGTCAGGTGTGCCCCTTGCAAAAGCCCCGCCCCCTAAACCCTAAACTCCTAAACCCTAAACCACATTTCCTGCGAGGTCGTTTGCTACTGCGGCCGGCACCACTTCCACATAGCAGCCCATCTGCATCACCCACGTGCGGCAGAAGCATATGGAGTACAGCACCCTTGAAGGTAGGAAGTCTTCCCAAAATAGGGGCATGTTGGGGTAGATGACTATACGTGGGGATTCTTTGTTTTGGGACATACCCATCTCGAGCAAGTGTCGCAAGGCATCCGACGTGACCGCCCAGCGAGCATCGAGGTCCGAGGGATGTGCTCGGTTGCGGTGCAGTTGATCTTGCTCGTGCTCTTTTGGGACCCGTTGTTTAAGCTATTCTTATTGATTTCCGCAATCAAGTGGCCACAGTAATACCTGAAGAGTTGGGGAGCAGGTGAACGGTGAGAAGCTTTCATTGGAACCTGCGGAGTTGAACCACTTGGTGCTGAACTCAGTCGTTTAATCCCCTCCCCCCAAAATATTAGCCCCCCCTACCCCCTAATATTTAAAACCCCCTAATATACTATAAGATAACTATAATGGGGGGTACTGAATATTGGGGGGGTAGGGGGGCTTTATATTAGGGGGAGGGTATTCTCTTGCTATGGCCCAGTGCTCCACAGCGCCGTTGCTGAGGACTGTGTCCTCTTCGGCCACTCGACGACCTTCTACGTCTTCTTGCAAAAGGTATCTCCAGAGGCTGGTTTGTGAGTGCGCTTGTGATCTGAACCCTAAACCCTAAACCCTAAACCCTAAACCCTAAACCCTAAAGCAGAAACCCTAAACCCTAAACCCTAAACCCTAAACCCTAAACCGTGACTGGGCTTTCGTATACCCTTGTGGTCACGCATTTTCGCCGGCATGGGTCGGCCGCACTCCGTTTCATCCTCAGATGCCTTGACGCAGGAGCTCAGCGAAAAGCTGCGTGCGCCTTATGAGATTGACAAGGACTCAAACCACCCTTGGCCTCCTGAGCCAGTACCAGAAAACACACTCACTCTTGGTCGCTGCTAGGAGGAGTGGGAGGTCGGCCTCACCCAGAAGGTCGTCAACAGCATCCTGGGTGAGGCGCACGGAACTGCGGGTGCGCGGCGAACCTGGCAGTTGTTGGTCGTTCAGGGTTTAGGGTTTATAGGGTTTATAGGGTTTACAGGGTTTATAGAGTTTATAGGGTTTATAGGGTTTATAGGGTTTACAGGGTTTATAGGGTTTAGGGCTTATCGGGTTATAGGGTTTAGGGTTTCAGGATGTGGAGGCTGGCAACCTCTGTAGAACCTGGCTGTTTCGAGCCTTGCTCTTCAACAACAACAACAACCCTCCAGTGAGGACCGCGGAACCCCACGCGAACCACCGACAGAGCCTGCAATGCGAGGATGAGCCTGCAAAAACTGACAACGAAGTTGCGCTGCCGAGTTATTGGACGGCTCATTTCCCTGGGTGTGACAACTACAGCCGACACTGCGCAGATTCCCTGCATCGCAGAAGTTGCTGGAGGACGCCTGGCCAGTAAAGTAAAGCACATGAAAGATCGAAAGAAAGCGAGGCTGCGAATTGCAAGTTTCACAGCAGTGCCACGGTGACAAACGTTCTGCGCGTTCAAAAGCAGAAAGGCGCAGATGTTTAACCCCAGACGGGGCCAGTGCGGTACCTTCCCCGTTGAGACACCAATGGAACCTTTGTTCATGGCAACAAGTGGGTGGTTGTCAACATTATGGTCCCTTTTTGGGTCCCCATGACAATACGACACCTAATATTTAGGGTAAAAAGGGATCATCATTTCGACGGCCACCCAAGTAGCATCATGCGACACTGCTGGCAGAGCTGTGAGTACCATGTGTCGGGTCTGCCAACTTGTGCCAAAACAACCACTGCCACAGAATCGGTGAGCCGGTTGTTGTCTGATTCGTCAGATTCGGTATGCCGTCCAGTATCCAGCATCACTGAAGGAAGATCATGGAGCCAATGATCCCAGCACACCTGCTATGCCCTCTTCCACTGCCGACCTTGTATCTCTTGCTGTGGTGATGAGCTCGTCCGTCAATAAAAAACGTCAGGCGGGTGGCTTGCTGGTAAGAGCTTGTAGAGGACCATCGTGAGCTCAGCGCCGTCGCGCTGATGCTCTGTAGGGGCGTCCACAATCCAGTTTGGTGAGGCTTCTCCGGCTCTGTGATATATATGTTCTGGTGGGAATCTTTCATGTCACTGTTGGAACCCCGCTCGGAATGATGGCCGACCCGGGCGTTGCGGGCTGAGTCGTCCAAGGTGTGTATTAGTTGTCATCTTGGTCGGCGTCTCCAGCATGCTGTCGTGTGAAGTGTTTTGCCAAGCAATGATCTCGCACATGGCCTGCTGGTGCGGATGCCGTGGTTTCTAGGTTTTCCTTGACTTCGCACCCTAGTCGAAGTGCTCCCTTCCTGCTCTTCGGCCTGTTCCCGCATCCCCCCCTCTTCCTGCCCAAACGCTTGGCTCCACTAGCTACTTTCCTGCCGGGTGGTACGACGGCATCGTAACGTCTGCGACATGCATCTCGGCACTGCACAGACATGTTTGCATCATAGGCTGGCCCGCTCTCAAATTTCATAAACCGGACGGAAAAGTGCCGCAAAAGGCTGCCTGCCCTCCAGGCTCGCACCGACGACCCCCTAGAACGCGAACTGGCGCGAGTGTATTGCAACCAGCTGCAGAGACTCTTGGCTTCGGATTGGCACTGCTCCGTTTTTGAGTTTCTCAAAAGAACCACCCTGCTGCCTGCAAACAGTGCAGCATCCCAGCTGTCATACTGCTTTCACGTCAGAAAAAGTGAGGTTGTGGACGAGCCTTGTGTATAGAACTTTAGTAAATGGTTAGCACGAGGGCCCTAAGCTTGAAGAACGGTTATGAGTAGCATCGACGATGAGGTATGGGATTTTCGTCGTATGCACCCAAGCCTTCAACATTCGATCCCTCGCCAGGGATCTTGAACGATAATGCATCGACAGCCAGAACGATACCTTTTGATTGGGTTTAGGGTTTAGGGTTTAGTGAAGGGGGTGTATTACTTCAGTTAGCTCGATTGCTTTTGGTTGGATGAGGCCATTCACCAAACCCTCAGCCCAACTCTAGTTCCTCTCGATGTTATGTGTTTTTTCCTGTTTTTTCTGCCTCATTGTTCTTCAAGCAAGCGCTGCCGCAAAGGTCAGAATCGCGACACGCAGGGCACGTTCATGCTCCGCGCCCTTCCGATGCAAAGCATGATGTTGTCACGGCTGCAAAGTCGCCCTAAACTGCCCTAAACCCTAAACCCTAAACCCTGACTGTACTGTAAGGATTGGTACTGTAGGGATTTTGGACTTTGAAGAGAGCAGGGACTGCTGGCTGGACCGTGGGAGTTTGAAAGCGGACTCTGTGTATCACACAAGCTCTCGTGGCCTACCAACCGAGGCCTTGCCGGCCTTGTGCGAGTGTGAGAGTCGAAACCCTGAACGGCTAGACCGACGGAGCTGGCACGATGCATCTCCAATCTGATTGTTTACAACTTGGGTAACTTGGGGGTTTCCCAAAATTTTAGGGACGCCCTTGCGCCGTTCCTACTGTGCAGTAAGGATCTTCGTAAATTTGGGGGGGTCCCCCGATTTCGGGAAATCCTGACTATGGCCGTAATAAACCCTAAACCCCCTAAACCCTAAAACCCCCTAAGCCTTAAGCCCTCAAAGCCTAGTTTACCAGACCGCGCAGCCCTGGTGAGGCTTTCTTGCAGCGCGCAAAGCGGGCCCGGCTGAAAGTGGACGAAGCGAACGACCTGACGGAGTGCATTCGACCCAAGTCAGGACTGGGGTGGTTTTAGGTTTCAGGGTCTTCGGATTTAGGGTTTAGGGTTTAGGGTTTAGGGTTTAGGGTTAGGTTTTGAGGGTTCAGGGTGGTTAGGGTTTAGGGGTTTAGGGGTTGTCTGGCTGATTGGCTCCCGCAGTCCAGATGCAGCAAACAGGGGTTTCGGGGTCGCAGCAGGCCGGATGCAAAAAGGGTTTAGGGGTAAGGGTTTAGGGTTTAGGGTTTAGGGTTTAGGGTTTAGGGTTTAGGGTTTAGGGTTTTAGGGACGGTCAGACCAATAAGATATCTTTCGGGTGCAGGTTTATAGGGTTGAGGGTTCGGGCTTAGCGTCCAAAATGGGCGGAATGCGAAGGAGGCTCCAGCTCATGATAGGCGCATATCCCTGCACACAAAAACCTCCTCTGCCTGCATACTCCGCACATATAACTGCACTTATAACCATATTAGGGCACTTAAGGGGCTTATCAGTGGGTTAGAAGTACAGTTATAGTTATAGCTGATTAATAAGCACCCTCAACCCCAAACCCTAAACCCCAACCCCTAAACCGTAAACCCTAAACCGCAAACCCTAAACCCTAAACCCTAAACCCTAAACCCTAAACCCTAAACCCTAAACCCTAAACCCTAAACCCTAAACCCTAGGTTAATTTTGGCTCAAGACGCCTGTGGGGGTCTCGTCTACACTCGGACTTCGTGCAATTCGTGTGAGAACGTGTCTGCTTTTCTGCCGCGCCTCATGGCGGCTGACTGGAAAGGCCCAACCTAAGGGACCAGGTGCCGCAACCGGCGTCCCGGCCCCCGCTTCGGCGCCGACCGTGGCGGAGCCGCCCGGACTCGGGGATGGGGCAGGTAGCAAGGGGGCCAGCCGCGCTGTCTCCTTTGCGGCCAATCTGACCCCTTTCCCGGGCCCGGCTTGGACAGCCGAGATCCCGGCGAATGGCTTCTTCTTTCCAACGCACTTCCTGGAGGAGTTCTTCGCGATGAACACCAAAGGGAAGCAGGAGGCGGACTCGTTCCGTCTCCGGGACAGCGTTTGGTGCAAGTTGGAGGCAGAGAGTATCCTGAAACCCGGCCGCCGCGGGAACTTGTTCCCGCACTCTGGTGGCCGTGAAAATCGGCAGCAGCTTCGAATCGCAATGATAGCAGCCTTGATGCTCGATCAAATTGATGATATGTATGCAGAAGTGGACACCCTGAGCTCCGCGGGAGCCGAAGGGATTTCTGACTTCCTCAAAGCCGTGCGGGATAACCGCGCGAAGGACATCTCGGGCCCAACGGCTGCCTTCGATGCGATGGTGGCGAAGTTCATGGGATGTCTCAGCCCGGATGGCGACATGCGCCACACGGCTAGCTTCGTCAATGAAGATGGACTGGCCCAGGGCTCTCCTGAGTTTGCTGCGGCGCTCAAGGCCCATGTGGCGGCCAAGCTTGATGAGGAGAAGCGGGCCAAGGTGTCCGCGAGCAAGGATGAGCTGTTCTCCATCATCCAGGCTGAGTACCCCCAGTACATCCAATTCCTCTCAAGCAGCACAACGGAAGGGAAAGAGCAAATCGTGCAGCAGGCGGCGCAGCGCCACGGAGAAATTGGAAGCCCTGAAGAGCCAGAAGGTGGGGAAGGCCTCGGTGCCTGGCATCTCGCAGGAGCTGGCGGGGCTCATGCAGGGCTCCGACCCCGTGGGGCGAGCCTTCTTGATGCATTCGCGAAGATTCGGGAGCAACTGACCGGACCCCGTTCCCTCGGCCGGGAGCTCCAAGCAGACGTCTCCAGGATGGCCACCATGTGGGGAAGTATGCTGTGAAGAGTTTGGACAGCCGCGTGAGGCCCCCGAGTGAGGAGTCCTTGGCGTTGCAGCGCGCGGTTGGGACTCCGCAAGCGTTGCTCACGGGTTCTGAGGCCGCAGCCCTCGAACTCTTCACTCAAACCAAGCAACGGGCCGTTGTACGCAGTGCTCTGGCCACGCTGAAATCTGCCCAGGTGCTTCTTGGGAAGCAGGAGGACCTCAGCGTGCGCGTGATTGAGGTGTATCTGCGTGCCATCACCACGGAGGGCAGGGCGCTGTCGGAGGCGCAAGCCCATGACCTGAGAGGTCTGTGCCCGTGGCTTTTGCGCGGCCGTAGCGCCTGGAGGCTGCGGCGGCCACCAACGCGTCAAGGCGGCGAGCGAGACGTGCGTTCACCCACGTGGAGCAGGCGGGCAACGTCAAGGGACAGGGCAAGGGCGCCTGACTGGAAGGTGGGGGCCTCTTCGTGCCCCCCCCTCGGGGCGGCTCGCGGCGGCGGTGCCGGCCGCTATGGTGTGTCCCTCTCTGAGGGCTGTGCCGAGTGAGGATTTTTGCGAGCGAGGCGAGGGGTGCCAGCGGTCCGAAATCAAAAAACCCCGCAAAAACAGTCACCGGACTTCAAAAACCAAAAGCCAAACAAAAATGGGCTGGCGAGACCCCCTGTGTTAGCCCTTCCGTGGCGGCCGACTACCTCGGCCTGCCGCCCATGTGGTCCTTGAGTAACAGTAGCTTAATGATCAGAAGTCTGCAAAATGTGGACGGTGTCACCGAAGGATCCAACCGACGCCTTGCCGGCCTTGTGCGAGTGTGAGAGTCGAAACCCTAGGTTAATAAGCGCCCTAAGCCTCCAAGCAGGCCTTCACTTCGAGCTGGCTTCACAGGCCCAACTGTGCCTTGTGCCAAGTCGAATATGGGGGTCGGAATACTCAGAATACTCACTACTCATAGTTTCTTGTGGTCCCTTTATGAATGTACTATCATAACTATTAAGTCGGAGTAATCATTATTAGTATTCTCTTGTGGTCCCTTTATGAATGTACCATCAGAACCATTAAGTCGGAATAATCACTACTAATAGGCTCTTGTGGTCCCTTTCTGAATGTACTATCATAACTATTAAGTCGGAATACTCACTACTCATGTTCTCTTGTGGTCCCTTTATGAATGTACTATCATAACTAGTAAGTCGGAATAACCATCATTGAATGTACTATTAGAACCCGAATATGGGGGTCAGAATACCCACTAATAATATTCCCTTATGGCCCCTTTATGAATGTACTATCATAACTATTAAGTCGGAATAATCATTATTCATATTCTCTTGTGGTCCCTTTATGAATGTACTATCAGAACCCGAATATGGGGGGTCAGAATGATCACTGTTAATATTCTCTGATGGTCCCTGTATGAATGTATTTTATCGGGGTCTTATAATCACTATGAACACTCCCTTGTGGTCCCTTTATGAATGTACTAGAACGGAATATAGTCACTATTAAGATTTATTCCTTTATGGTCCCTTTATAAATGTACTATGAGAACTGTTAAGTCGGAATTATCACCATGACTATTCCCTTACGATCCCTTTATGAATGTGCTATCGTAACCCCCCCCCCCCCCCCAGCGCCCTATTCTAATCATTCAGGCCCCGACATGAAGGGTTTAAAAGGAAGGTTTACTTGAAGGTTCATGGGTACGTAAGAAGTACCCTACTTCTTGCCCTGATTATGAGTCGCCATGAACCTCCAAGTAGGGTTTGGAGTTGAGAGAGTGTAGGGCTGAAGGGAATCTTGACTGCAGCGCCAATGGGTTGCTGGCAGGCCCCCGTCCTTTCATATGGCTTCGCTGCGCACGCGAACTTGCCCGAGTTGTGCGTCAGAGCCTTAGGCACATGGCGGAGTTGGCCAAATTTCTGCGCACTGCGGGAACCAGCATGGGCCATTGTACCCTATAACCCCTTAAAAGGCCCTCTATCGGGCTGATTATAGGGAGAAGAGGGGCCTTTTGTGGACCATGCGGGAAGTTGCTGCGGGCGCCCCATGCTAAGGTGCGCCTTGTGCGGCGGGTGTCTCCACTACATCGACTGCGGCGGGCTGCCTGGAAGCTGATGGCGGCCAAAGGCATGCGGATCAAGGAGAACTCAACATGGTGGTTCATGGGGTACTTGTAACTAGGCTTGTAAGTAGGGTAACTATGGCGAGAACCTTATTTAGGGTACTTAAAACCCCACTCACATGAACCTCCAAGAAAGCATGGTAAGTTGGGTAGCTATGGCGATAACCTTGTTTAGGGTACTTTCTAACCCCACTCATAAGTACCCATGAACCTTCAAGAATGCATGGTCCAGGGCTCAGTGCTCTCGGTTGGGTCACTGTGTGTGTGTGGGGGGGGGGGGGGGCTCGTTGTTCCGAAGCCTCATGCGCGCCATACAAAACCTACATTGCATAGGTTTTGGCTACGTGCAGAACCCCCTGTCGTATTCTTAGGTAACCTTTGCAAGCTATACCCAGGCAGGGATTGCAAGTACGACAAAAGACCATGTCGCCTCGCAGCCTGCGTTTGGGAATGGTGTCCGTTCTAAAAGGCTTGCGTGGAAACATCGTTTTGGTCACGAAGAAGCGATGCTGTACAAATCTCCTTGATTGTTTTTTTGCCCTAAACCCTAAACCCTAATCGCTCTTCAACCTGCCACGAGGACGCCGTGGAACGTGTTCTGCCAAACAGTGATGGTGCCCTTCTCGATCTTGAGCAACACTCTATCTACTAATTGCTTAAGAACCCAGAAAAAAGACAAACATTCTTCCTTATTAAGGTTAATCTAGGTTTTTTTATTTTCTAGAAGATATTCTTCCTTATTAAGCTTAATATAGGGATTTTTTAGGGTTCTTAAGCAAACAGTAGGTATCAAGAGCATGGCTGCGCTCTGATTTGCTGAGGTACTCCTGAGTTGCTGTCAACTTGGACATGGACCAAATTCCTGTCCCGACTGGAAATGATGCACGAGGCCAGTTCCCTTGCAAGGAATTCCTTCACCCAAGGGTCGTGCAACCATGGGAGGCTAGAGTAGCAAAGCGTCGCGTTTGCGTGGCCCTTTTGGCTCATGCAGAAGGTGCTAGACGTCGGTCTCTGCCTATGCGCACTGTCAAAGCCTTCTTCAGAGCAGTCTTCTCATATTGCCTGCCACCATGCCGCTGTCGCGATAGCTGCATTCTAGCTCGTTCTACTTGATAGACGTCACAGGATGTCACGAATCATTGGAGTCCGAAGGGCTGCATGGTAAATTAGCATAGCTGTGGCCCACCCTCCGCCATGAGCTTTGAACAAGTGCTTCATGAACAGCTGGAAGCCCTTCGAGTTCACTTGCTGAAGGCCACGGGTGAATTCAGGTTCCTTTGGTTCTACGAGGTTTCTTTCTTTCGCCACACGCAAGTTACGCCTAGTAGCTCCTGTGTCCCCTTTGGCCCGACATTACGGGCGTTCCGTCGCGTGCCCACATACCGACAGATTCCTTAAATCATAATAAGGATCCCTTAATCATTTAGGTATATTCCTTAATTAAGGGCAACTCCTCTTTGCACCAGCCAGTAGTTTAATTACTTTGAGTTTTTACACTTCCGAAGCAGGAGCTGGCTCTGGGCTGCTTTAAAACCCTAAACCCTAAACCCTAAACCATAAACCCTACCCCTGATTCTGAACAAGTCGGATAGTTGGGTTCTGAAGTTAACTGTACACAGCATTCCCTCTTCAGTTGCGCCGTGGAGCATGGCTAGACGAGTGGCAAAAACAAAGACCCTAACCCTCAACCCTCAACCCTCCTTGACCATGTCAGTAACGAGGAGGAGCTTGCCAAGTTGGCGATGTCTCAGTTGGGCTGTTCTGCCCGATGTGGGGGGTTTGCGACATTAAATGGGGGGTACCTTATTGGGGCTATTTATTACAAGGGGATCCTACTATTTCGGGTCTACGTTCGGGGTCCCCTGCCCCCAGCCCTAAACCCTAAACCCTAAACCCTAAACCCTAAACCCTAAACCCTAAACCCTAAACCCTAAACCCTAAACCCTAAACCCTAAACCCTAAACCCTAAACCCTAAACCCTAAACCCTAAACCTTCCTCATGTCTCACTTCCAGGCTCATGCGTCCGCGCCAGCGGATCGAGCCATTGAGCGTGAGCGCACGGTGTCGTTCCAGAAGGCTTGCTGGGGAAGCAACGGCATCATCCGGTTTAGGGTTTAGGGTTTAGGGTTTAGGGTTTAGGGTTTGTAAGGTGGGTTATGGGGATTATACAGCCGTCATTCATGATACAAAGACACCACATCTTGTCATAGCAGATCGTCTTACACACATTTCGTTGCGATTCTATCATCTATCTACATAAAGCAATTTACATGAATCTACATCAATTAGGCATGACCTTACATCTGAGTGCGTCTCAAGATCCTATAGTTCACCGGACCTAAACCCTAAACCCTCGACCCGACTGTGGACAGCTCTCGATGGGCCTTTGCGTCTCTCAGGGCCAGGACAGCATCACCTTGGACTGTCTGGATGCTCGGCTCATCCGTACCTTAGGGGGCTGGGCAGTTAACCTTTAAACCTGTTTGGTTGCATAGACAAAATGATCTGTTTCACCTTTTTTGGTTATATACAATCCTCTTGAGCCTTTTTGGTTACACTTTTAATGTATATAATAACAATAATCATGCTAATAATAACGATATATAATAACAATAATCATGCTAATAGTAACGATAGTAATTATTACTCTTATTATTATTGTTTCTTATTATTATTCTGATTATTATTATTGTTATTATTATTATTGTTATTATTATTATTGTTATTATTATTATGATTCTGATTATGATTATGATTATTATCATCCTCTGTAACTTTTTTGGGCTATGGTGCTCAGCCCCCTAAGTGGCTGTCACAGAGAGCCTCTCGGCCCTAAGAAACGCCTGAGCTCCACACTGCTCTTGTGGGCTGCTACTTAGAGGGTTCATGGGTGTACTGGATACACCCTTAGTTTAGGGTTTAGGGTTTAGGGTTTAGGGTTAGGGTTTAGGGTTTAGGGTTTAGGGTTTAGGGTTACTTAGAACCCCCGGGTACCTAAACCTAAACCCAGGAAGCTTCAAGTAGGGGAGGCAGAGCATCTCAGGATGCGCGCGTTCCTTTGGAGGAGCAGTCCTTCGACGCAGAGGAGACTCCAGCAAAAGTTTAGGGTTTAGGGTTTAGGGTTTAGGGTGTAAACACACCGTTCCCATCATCGACCATGATGCACAAATCACGTGAGCCAGGTGTCAACAAATTACATCCTCACATTCAGGAGATGAGGCACATGCTCACCAACTTATCCAACGTCACCAGCTTCTCCAACGTACAGCCTGCGGAGGAAAAGTGGGCTGATGACTCAGAGTGATTTGAGGTTAAAAGAACTTGAACTTCCTTTCTTACTCTCTGCAACCCGCCCTCCCCCGTCCCTCCCCTCCCCTCCCCTCCCCCCCTCCTCTGATGCCTTCACATGCTTGCACTCTATTGCAAGATGCCACCCCTCTCATCTTAAGGCCTTCGAAGGCTGGATAGACTGAACCACTTGTCAGAACTGAACCGGGAGCGAACCGGATAGGTAGAAACCGAAAAGGCTTCCGTTGCCTGAAGCCCGTTTAGCAAGACCCTTCATGATCTCCATTCCCCACGAACGTGGGGAAGTCGTCATTGCCCCGGCCCAGCCCGAGAGGGAATCCGGAGGTTCCAGGCCCCAATGAACCTGAAAAGTGGATTCCCCCGCGGCCTGGCCCGGACCCTACCCCTGAAAGTACCCCATTGCCATACACTTCACCTCGCACGAAACAGTTTTTGCATGGCTCCCTTCCTGCGTGTAAGCCAGTGTAAGGTTTAGGGTTAGGGTTCTGGAAGCATCACTTTATCTGCTACGCCGCTACACAGCTGCAGATGTCGGATGCATCGCCAAGGCAGGCTTGATCAGAAAGATGCAAAATCGCAGTTATGATGACCATCTTCCGGAAAGGGTCCTGACGCTGCGGCCGGGCAGCAAATGCTACGTATGGCATCCTTGGTGTCGGATCCACGAGGGTTTATAGGGTTAGGGCTTAGTGTCCGTGATCTTGAGGCATGGTGACTGGATATCCACGGCGCCAGGCAAGCAGCTAGGCCCGCCCGATTTGTCTCACATGATGCGCCTCGTTGAGTCTGGGTGCTCCGCACTTGCAAAGAGGACGTGCTGTTGGCATCCTTGAAGATTCATGGGTACTCCCAAGTGGAGTTGAAGTGCCCTCAAGAAGGAAGGTTAGTTATGACCATGTTTACCCTACTGATAGCCCCTGCTTGTGCCCGTGAACCTCCATGTCGTGTTGTATTGTGGAAGGCCGGCGAGGAGCAATGCACCTAAGTGATTCGCTGAGCGACAGCACCGCGGTCCAATACTAGGTTTTAGGGTTGAGGGTTTAGGGTTTAAGGTGCACGGTCATTGAGTTTCAGGGCACGTAAGGGATGAGCCCGATCAATGAATGGTGGGTATGTACAGGGGTTAGGGTGGTCTTCCCAGAACCCTAAACCCTAAACCCTGAACCCTGAACCCTAAACCCCGAACCCAGATTTGAGAGCAAAAGGGGTCTGTGTTCTCCACCTCCTTGGGCTTCTGAGGTCACTTGGCCAAAGGAAGCCCAGAGGAACTGCTGGCGCGAGGCTCGTCCTCCTCCTTTTCCCGCTGCCGGTATAAAAGATCTGGATGTTTACCATTTTTCAATATTGGTAATAAGGTGAAAGAGACAGAGAGAGAGAGAGAGAGAGAGACTTCAAGCCCCGAAGAAGAAGAAGAAGAAGAAGAAGAAGAGGAGGAGGAGGAGGAGGAGGAGGAGGAGGAGGAGGAGGAGGAGAGAGAGAGAGAGAGCGAGCGAGAGACCCAAGAGTGAGTGAGTGAGTGAGTAAGCCACACCAAACGGCTTCCTGTGACCAGACCAAACCGCTTGGCCGTCGCGGCCGGGGGTCACCTTCGGGGGCCCTCTCAAGCGTGGAGAAGAAGAAGAATGAGTGAGTGAGAGAGTGAGGCGGGTCGTCGTGGCGGGGTCCCCTCGGGAGCCTCTTCGCTGGGTAGAAGAAGAAAGAGAGAGAGACAGAGAGAGAGAGAGAGAGCATCATGGGCCGATAAGGTGCATCCTGAAGGCAGGCAGCTGGGGCGGGGCCGAACAGGGGTCCCTGCGTGGGGGATAGAGGATCGTGCGGCGCGGGAGCGGGGCGCGTCTAGGCGCTGGGGTTCGCCCCCAGGCCCTAACGAAAGAAACAGAAAGAGAGAGAGAGAGAGAGAGAGTGCGCGGGCGAGAATGAGGTGAACCAGCTAATTGAGATCTACCCCTGACGCCTCGGAGAGGAGGCAGACCAAGAAGTAAAACCCTAGCGCCGGTGGCCACAGGATGCTCCTGCCTTGTCCTCTTGCCGCAGAGCAACATTCGCCTCACAATGTCCATCATCGGACTGCTTGCCATTGTGTGGGATGTTGTGCCCGCCTCGGTTTAGGGTTTAGGGTTTAGGGTTTAGGGTTTAGGGTCTGTACGCAACAAAATGCAGCATGACAAGTTATGGTGGCGGTCGGACATGTTCGACAAGGGTTGCAAAAGGGGTGCCCTCGGCTTGTTAATTCTCATGGCCCTGAGGTGTTCATCCCTATCCAAGCGTTCGACAATTTGCCCGCCACTCTCGATGAGTTCCTCATGCAAATGACCTACGTAGTTGCTGGGCTGATCTTGGTGGTGTAAGTGGGGTTTCCGAAAAAGGGGCGACCCCTGATATAGACCCCCAAAAATAGTAGGGTTCCCACTATAAAAAGGACCCCAAAAAGGTACGAGTTTCGGAAACCCCCAACAAGTGTGTCGCAGACCATCGTGAGCCGGGGCGCCTCTGCAACCCTCCTGGCCCACCGAGGTCTTTGCCTACTGGTTCCTAGATTTCACTCTCCAGTTCATCTCCGCCCCTGAGACCAGCATCTCTACGGCAGCTGGACTCCTTCGAACCTTCAAACCCTAAACCCTAAACCGGGCAGTAGGCTCTTGGAAGGTGCCCTGTATAACCCCTTATAAAGGGCAGACATAGCTTGCAAGAGACTCTGCTATGCCCACCACAGGTCAGGGAGTGCGGCCAGAGACGCGCCTCCACAAGGTCTGCCAAAGCTACCTCAAAAGCTGGTTCATGGTCGCTCCTTCGCCCGCAAAGATGGCTTGGGTTCAGTTGTAGAGTAGGGAGCCTTTCACCTTTTTGGGCTAGTAGAATCCCCTTATAGTCCCAAAGGTTAATGTATTTACTTCAACCTAGGTACTGGACAATTAGGTTTCTGCATGTAGAATTCTGACCGTCCGCATGATGAGAGGCGCAGGATTTGCACTTGTTTGCTTGCTGGGAAGGTGGACTAAACCCTAAACCCTAAACCCTAAACCCTAAACCCTGAACCCTCAACCCTCAACCCTCAACCCTCAACCCTCAACCCTCAACCCTCAACCCTCAACCCTGAACCCTGAACCCTGAACCCTGAACCCTAACACGTTGCTCATATGTTGTAGAAGTACTGCAAGATGCTTGCTGCCTGAGGATGCGGCCATCCTAGGCGGGCGGTGCACGTGGCAATGATGTCCCTAAACCCTAAACCCTAAGCCCTAAACCCTAAACTAAACCCTAAGCCCTAAGCCCTAAACCCTAACTGAGCAGTCTTGCCGCACTGACAACTCGCAGAGCTGCTTGCTGCTCTCATGTCATGCGCGCAGGTCTGGACATCGGATCCTTGGCACTGCAACATATGAATTGCAGGGAGTTGCTGCAAAGAGCGAGCAGACCCCGAACCCCATGCGCCCTAAATCCCACAGACCTGCAGCCTTCCTTTCATGCAGCTCTTTCTCAAGATGAGTTCGCCTACTTGTGTTGGGTTTCGGTGCTCAGAACCCGGAATGACTGCCTGAAGAACACGAAACCTACTTTCGGGAGGCATTTGTAATAGTAATGCCCGTATGCATAACCCACCGAAAGCAGGTTTTGACGCTTGAAGCTGGTTTTGGTCATGAGGGTTCAATGGGCGATCGGGAAAAGAAGTGGTGACATGAACCCGAAACTCTAAACCCTATACCCTATACCCTAAACCCTACCCCTAAACCCTACCCCTAAACCCTATACCCTATACCCTAAACCCTACCCCTAAACCCTATACCCTATACCCTAAACCCTACCCCTAAACCCTAACCCAGGCATGGGTGAGGCCTGACAATGCCAGTGTCCGCTCACCTCAAAGTCCCATACTCGGGGGTTTCCAAAAAGGGGTGGGGTGGGGGGGGTACCCTTTTTGGGGATGCCTCTTCAATGGGATTCGACTTTATTTGAGGGTGTATATAAGTACACCTATTTTGTGAGAACATCCTACAATCCTAAACCCGGGGTCATTCTGAGCGGAACACGTCGCTTTGCTGCGCCTCGCTGCAGCCCAGCCCCTAAACCCTAAACCCTAAACCCTAAATCCTAAACCAAGGACTCTTCATTGCGGAGGCCAACTTAAAAGCAGACTCGGCAACGATGTCGACCATGCAGTCGGTTCGCCTTCTTCGAGTGCTTCGTCTCCTCAGGCGGGGGGGTTTTAGGGTTTAGGGTTTAGGGTTCTGCGGCAGTGCAAAGGCTTGATGGCCACGTCTCTATATTTGGGTCCTATTTTGGGGTTACTATGATAGGAACGGCCACGTAAAATGTAGGGTACCCTTTAAAAGGGAGTTGAGAACTGACCAGATAGCTTTGCGTTCCTGAAAGGCTGCTTGTTGGGCTCATCTCGTGTGAGAATTTGTTTCTTGGTGTGGGGCCTGCGAGCCGTTGTTGCCGCTGTGTGACATTAAACCCGAAACCCTAAACCCTAAACCCTAGTTTGGCCGTTGGGATATTTTGTACTCTACCTGGTTGGGTTTTAGAGGATCCTATGTAGGAACCAACATGTCAGAAGCTGGTTCATTCGGGTATTGCTCTTTTTGCGTCCCCTACATATTCCGGTACCCTTCAATTCGGAGAACCACCCTCATGACTCGATGATTCTTTCGGAGCTCCCTTGCAGGTTTGCGAGACGCCTGGCTCGAAAACTGGGTCGCAGTGTCCAGGATTTGGGGGTCACAAGGGTGTTTTGTGAGGGCTGCGAGGTAAACCCTAAACCCTAAACCCTAAACCCTAAACCCTAAACCCTAAACCCTAAACCCCGTGAGTGACTGAGGACTTATTCGCCTGAGTCGAGTCCAGAAGTCCCTGCTGTCCATCGTGACGCGTTTCACGTCGTGCTTCGGCGGCAGCCTCTTGAAATGACCCTTTCTTTTCATGTGCTGGGGTAGAGGAACTGCTGTAGGCTTCAAGCTCTACAAAGACATGAAGAGGTGTAGCTTTAAAAGCAGGTAGACACTCGACGATAGAGTTCGAATCAAGACATGACCTTCAAGATTGGCATTGTACCTTGATTCTTTGGTGACTTCAGTCTGCCTCCAGCTGAGGGTCTATTTCTGGATGGCCATGCAAATGATGAAGGGCATTGTGGTCATCCTCGTCATTAACCACTATTTGTCGCGCCTTCCCTACTGTGGGAGGGCAGGGAGAGTAGAAGCCATTGGAGCGCTGGTTCTGTCACGCCCACCGCGGGCACACTGGCACGAGAGGGTTTAGGGTTTAGGGTTTAGGGTTTAGGGTTTAGGGTTTAGGGTTTAGGGTTTAGGGTCCTTGTTTGCAACCGAGGATTGGATGGCTGGTGTTGGGCTGCTTGGTTTGGTTTCGTGCTTGCTCGAGCTTACTCTTGCACACTGCTCGGTCAGCACAGGCGCACGCTCCTCCTTTGACTAGGCATGTACTTTTGGTCGTCCTCGACCTGGGTTGACTCTGCCGACATCCGGGACAGAAGTTTCTCGGCGCAGCTGCTTGTCCTGAGATTGGAGTGCTGATGCTATGATGTCGATCTTGCCGATCTTGAGTCGGGATTGCCCTTGACTTGGGTTGAGCATGGCTGAGCTAGATGGCTTTGGATCACGCGCAGGAAGAATGCGGTGTGACTGTCTGCATGCCTGCCACTCACTCCCTTTCGGACGCATGGAGCATTCTCGTGGCAGGTATGTTACGTCCTTCCATTGGTCTTTGGCGCAGTTTCTTCCATCGACCACGGACGCTGGGAACTTGCAGCATTTGCAACCAAATTGCATCAAACATGAGTCCCAGATGGGTCGCCTGTGCTGCATGTTGCTGGCGTGCGTACGGTCCTCATGTGCAACCCACTGACGCCTGTGCTCCCGCTCCCGCAACGGCCCCCCGTTGCCAGGACATCGCTCCGACTAATGGCCTGGAGCGCCTTTACGCTGTTCTTGCGGCTTGGCATTTTGTTTTGCTCACAATATATATATATATATATGTATATATATATATATACATATACATATACATATGCATATATATATACATACATATGTATATACAAAAATGTATTAATTCATCCATATGTATACATATTTATATACTATAGTTACATACGCTATATACTTGTAACTTTTGTTTTGTATTCGGCAATTTCCATATACCCGTAGAACCTATATGCCACTATGTAGACCTGGCGGGGCGTGAACCTATCGAAACTCCGAAGTCATGTTTGTACCCTGTGGCCCGTTTGGCCCATGTCTGGCCAGCCGAGCCACGCTTGACTTCGCAGCCTGTGTCAACCCAAGTCTCACGTATACTTGAAGGTTCATGGGTAGTTGTAAGTGGGATTATAAGTAGGGTTACTCTAACTGGTTGCAACCTTATTTAGGGTATTTATATCCCAACTCAAGCAATATACACGCTTTCCTGAGCTGGAAATTGCCACGCCGAGGCAGTTCTCCTTGCGTATCTGGGCGAAAGCTTGGCAAGCTCGGTGTAATTCCCATTAATTTAGGGTTTTGGGTTTTGGGTTTTGGGTTTAGGGTTCAGGGTTTGGGGTTGTGTGTGGCGGCGGGGATGTGGAAGCCATGTGCCTAAGGTTCGGAGTGTCCGCGCCTCATTGCGGACGAACGGAATGTTCATGAATGCAGATGTGCTTGGGCCAGACGCTGGTGTGATGTCGTACATGGATTGGCTTCGTGTACCATTCTGAGGATCTCTTCTTTCATCACTGGAGTCACCAACACAGCAATCTGGTGGCATCATGAGTGCGTCATGTATGCCCAGCGAAGCTGCAAGAGGTCCTGGAGCATGATCTACTAATTGCTGAAGAACCCCCCCCCCCCCCCCCAAAAATACACATAATATTATTCCTTATTAAGGGTAATATAGGGATTACTAGTTTTTTATTCTTTTGGGGTTCTTAAGCAAATAGTAGTGATGAAGACTTGTCCTAGCCCTGTCGATGCTTGCAGACAGTCACAGCCAGCGAGGTGAACGCACTGCGAGCTGTCCGCGTGAGCACCGTAACGCAGGCAGATGCCCAGCCATGCTGGGATAGAGTCGCAGCCGCCGTTGCAAGCAATTGCAAGGGAGCAGGCAGAGGTGCTACAGAGGTGTAATCTGTTGCTGCATCCATTTTTGCCAGCGACGTCTCGTCCCTTGAAGCGCTCTGTTTCTTGCTTGTTGTACTATTTGCTTAAGAACCCCAACAAGAATAGAACATAATAATCCCTATGTTACCCTTAATAAACAAGAATATTCTAATTTTTTGGGGGTTCTTAAGCAATTAATAGAAAATAATAATCCCTATATTACCCTTAATAAGGAAGAATATTTTTTGGGGGTTCTTAAGCAACTAGTAGTGTTAGAGCACCCTCGCAGGAAGCGAAGCTGCGACAGTTCTTCAGCGACAGCCGCTGGCCATCCAGGTTTAGATGGTTTAGGGTTTAGGGTTTAGGGTTTAGCAGCACTTAGCACTTGCGGTTCGGATGCGAGCTCTTACATTCGCCCTTCAAGGGATCCGTACTTCTGAGTTTGGATTTGGGGTTTAGGGTTTTGGGTAGGGCTTGTGTGGGTCAGTGCGTTCCGAGATCATGAGATCTTAGTCAGGACGGCTGCCGGCGACGCTGCTCAAGAATTGCTTGGCTGCCTTTCGCGAGAAAGCCGACAAGACACATTTCATCTGCGAGGAGGACCACGCGTGAAGGGGGGGCATATTGGGGGGTCTTCATTTCAGGGGGGTTTCTTCAACAGGAACCCGAGGAAATGTGAAAGGCGTCCCAGAGAGACCCCGCAAAAGGGACCAGTTCGAGGAGAACGGGCTAGGTTCCCCGGGGGGGGTGGGGGGGCCTAAATCCTGAACCCTAAACCGTCTTGAGTTTAGGGTCGGATCAGTGGCTGCTGAAAGTAAGACAATGGACTGTGGCATGAGAACGTAGTCAGCTTGCCTTCTCACAGGTCGAGTTTCTGTTGCCTCTCCTCTTATGAGGGTCCATCTGCGTTCATGACTGGTGGCTCCGATCTGGCTGGTTCTCACGCCTAGTTGCAAAAGGGGGCTCATAATGAATTTTGTCTGATCACTTCGCAATTCCTCAAGTATACTGTATTCTATCTCGTTGAATGCAGCCATTGGCCAGGACGTGTCCATCCTCCAATCTTCTCCTGAGAGGCCTTTGGGGGTTTCCGAAATTAGGAGTACCTTAGCCTTATTGGGGTCTTATTGATTATAAGGGAATCCTATACTATTTGGGGGTCTACATCAGATGTCCCTCATTTTCGTAAACCCCCATGTCCACTGAGACCTCGTTGGCATTCAAGCGGCAAGCAATTCTGAGATTGGCTCTTCTAAACCCTAAACCCTCAACCCTAAACCCTTGAGCATGGCCTGGACCGAGGCTGAAAGCGCAGCTGCATGAGGACCGGGGGACCATTTGCAAAGCTCATATGCAAGCCTAAACTAGGAATTGCTTAAGAACCCCCCCCAACAATAAAAATGTTCTTCCTTATCAGGGCAATAGAGGGATTATTATTATTATTATTGTTTTTTTTGGGGGGGGAGGGGGGGGGGTTCTTAAGCAAATAGTAGTAAAGCAGAAACCCAAGCCCCATGCGTGCAATGGCATGTCACAGGTGCCGGGAGTATGAGAATGGTCTGTTTGCGAAACTCACATGGTTCCTGTTTACCAGGATGGGCTATTATACCCTATAATCCCTCAAAAGGCCCTTCAAAGAGGGTTCATTAATTCAGGGCAATCTAAGGCCGAAGAGCCCATCCTGTTTAGGAGATGTTCAGAGATGTGCTGCTCAGCCGGCGTTGGATGCAATTCGCACTGCGCTACGACGGCACGGGGTTGATGACAAACCTCTGCGTCTCGGCATGGCTCCGCGGGACAGAACCGTAAACCATTCCAAACCCTAAGAGGCCCAATTTAGGGTTTAGGATTTAGGGTTTAGGGTTTAAATTCGCTTCACAGAGGGACTTCGAGACACAGTGTGTGTGTGTGTGTTTGCCTCGCCTGGCTTGTCCGAGCGTGCGCAGTGTAACCCTACACCCTAACCCTTCGCTTCATCGGGAGGAAGGGGGGGGGATCTTGGAACTGTTGTTCAGCGGTCGGAAAGGGAATGCGAGTGGGGATATGGTCCTCAGGGTTTAGGGTTTAGGGTTTAGGGACCCTGTGCCAGTGAGGTCACCTGGCTTTGTGTGAGAAGGCCACGCGGAGATCCGAGGACGTGTTCTTGCCCGGCACCGACGCTGAGATGAGAATAAGTTTGCTCCACCGTCCCACACAACGCAATGGCCTCAGATAGCCTTTTATATTTTGAGGGAATCCTACTACTTGAAAAAGTATATCAGGGGCCCCTTACTTTCCTAAAACCCCGATATTCCGGAACACTAGCGCGGACCCTAAACCCTAAACCCTAAACCGAGTTTCTGCGTTCAGGAGTGCTCTGGGGCCATCGTCCTTAACCATGGGGGCATGACCTACTCCACGGGTGAGTTGCTGATGCGCCTCCGCAGCAGTGCGCATTGCCCTAAACTAAACCCTAAACCCTGTTGCTCTTGGGATGCAAGAAAGCAGGTGGCAGGATGGAGCTGAAGTTGATGTGACGTGCGGTGCCAATTATGGATGTGGTTTCTGTGAGCCGAAGCCCACAGTTAGCTCTGAAGCTTCGCAAAAAAAAACTAACCTGTGCTCCTCACGCTTGGTACGACGATGCTGTCAAGCATATGGGCGGCTGTCAGAATTAGGGTCCTTTTTGGATCCCTATTATAGTACGGCACCTAACATTAAATTTAGGGTACCCCAAAAGGGACCATAATTTTGACAACCTAAACCCTAAACCCAAAAACCCTAAACCCTAAACCCTAAACCCTACCCACATGAAAAGGATGCCTTCTTCGTCGTTTGCGACCGTGAGCTCGTCGGGAACGGATCGAAGCCATGGAGCTGACAGGACCCGAAGGCGTGCAGCATCGCAGCCTGGCCGGCAAATGTCATGTTTAGGGTTTAGGGTTTAGGGTTTAGGGTTTAGGGTTTAGGGTTTAGGGTTTAGGGTTTCAGAGTGGGGTCGTATCCTTTCCTGGCAGCTGTACGCAGTCCAGTTGCAAAAAGGGTTTAGGGTTTAGGGTTGGTTTAACTTGGTGGTTGAGTGGTAGGCTTGTGGCCCTTTTTCCAGGGTTCCCCGGGCCCTTTATTTCCATTCACAAGACTCCACAAGACTGCAAAAGAGAAACCGAACAATGGAAACATACAAAAGCAAATTGTTTACGCGGACCATCCCCGCCGTGCAGCTACCTGATGTGGAAGCTAAGCAGCTATGTTGCCATTTTCAAACAGGTAATTGCGGAGACCTCGCCGTAGGCTTCTGCCGCAGGACTCTCCGCAGGATTCTCTGAGGGTGGGCACTCCAAGGGGTACTCGGCGGGCTTCTCTGCGGGCGCACCTTCCCAACCGACAGCCATAAACCCGGAACTCACAGAGATATTGGGAGATATGAACAAGTTGTTTTCCTATTGTGTTTTTGCTGGGCGGTCAATTTGAAGTAACAGAATTCGAAAGTGGCGTTGGTATGTATTTGAGAGCAGCGGACTGTCCTTCTGAATCCATGAGAAGGCAGAACTCATGATGAGAGTTGTAATCCCTTCCCCCTTTTATTACATACATCCCCAATTACCAAAACACTTTTGGGAAAAGAAACCGACCCCGCCTTTTAAAACCTACTCCGAATTAGGGGGTGGGTTCAGGGCTCCCAAACCCTCCTAAACCCTGAAAAACCCCAAACGCTCTCTCTCCCTCTCTCTCTCTCTCTCTCTCTCTCTCTCTCTCAGTTTACACCCATTTTTTTTCAGAAATACTTAAACCCTCCAAACCCTGAAGCCTAGACCCCAAACCCTGTAGACCCCAAACTTGACATTTGGACAAAAACATCCCCCTCATAATGAAAACACATTTCGAGTTTCTATTGGGGGGAGGGGGGTGGTGAGTCCCCGATTAATGTTAGGGGGAAGGGGTTATCTGGCTCTTAATTATTGAGGAACTTTCATGTGATTGACAGCGTTTGTCGGAGTTCTCCATATATAATGACACAAGTAGGCGTTAACTGGGAATACCGAATGCCCCCTGCGAAAGGAGGTTGTATTTGGTAAAGATAAGCGTAGTAAGGCATACGCTTCTAGAGTTTGCAGGGCTCTACATTTGGCGCGATATGGTGCACGGATAATCCCCATAAAAAGGGTTGGCTGCTACAAGGGTCGTGTGATTTCGTGCTGTTTTATGCTGTGTTGGATGCACTGGACATGTTGAATGGAAATGGTATTTGCTACGTTGTGCCATTTCGAGCTGTGCTTGTTTAGTTTGGGGTTTCGCTTGATATGTTTGCCTGTGTTTCTGTTGTTGTGTGTGTGTGTGTCCAACAGGATCTCCGAAGGTGGGTGTTCCAACTGGTCTGTCAATGTTGAGTGCCTGCAAACGAAGTTCATACGCAGCTTGCTTTACTGCGTACGACCAAAAAGACTTCGGCATGTCAGCATGAAGAAGAAGGCTTGTTGCTGCCTCCTTTACAGCTTGTACCTGTCTCTCCGCCTTCCCATTGGCCTCAGGTTCATAGGCAGCGGACAGGGTTTTCCAAAGTCCTTCGCGGGCGACCTCATCAACCACGTTAGCAGCTGTAAATTCACCTCCCCCGTCACTGTGCACACGAATCACCACTTCAGGATTGTCAGCTTCAGCGCGAATCTGTGCCAAAATTGACTTAATCCCTGCAAGCGTTTCGACTGCCTTCTTGGATTTCTGCACGCGCACGTAGGGAACTGATGTAGCTTCTTTGTTTACAAGAACACCAACCAGAAAGTAGCGAGCCCCATCCCGTGCCTTGTCATGTGGACCAGAAAGATCAAAGCTGATAACTCCAGTACTGATTTGGTCACGCGGAATTTTGTAGTGAGCTCGTCGATGGCCGCGGCTTGCTTGGCAGTGCACACAAGTGTTCTTATACTTCAAGTGAAAAGCACACGCAAGCGAGGCACCATGGGAAAAACTTTCACTGTCACTTATCTCTTCCCTGAACTCAGACCTAGCATACTCACCCTGACCATCGCCTAAGCTTCCCTGAAGTCCCTGAACTAAAGGGGTTTGGTGCTCGGGAGTGTGGTGGTGTGATGCTGCTTTGTCCTGCTGCTGCTGATGTGCCGCGGTGTTCTGCTGTTGCTGGTGGTCGGCAATCTGTCGCGCAGTGGAGCTCAAGTGGGTATCCAAGTATCTACCTGGCACTCGAAATTCCAACGCCTCCAGAGTGTCGAGATTTTTTCTCCCAAGTGTCCACCAGTCGCGAGGAGTGTATGAGATCAGGACCTTTCGGGATCCCTTGTACGCCTCTGTGCCGTGGTAGCGTGTTCCCAGGAATTCAACCTTTCTTCCGCCAGCCGTAGCATGTGGTGTTCCAGGTCTTGGCTTCTCCCCAGGCTTCACCACTCTCCAGTATCGCTTCTGGTCGTTCGCCGGCGCATTGTCATCATCCTCCAGCCACAATTCTCCTCCGGTGTAAGAAGAAATTCCCAGCAGTGTGTTCGGGATGTTTCCGTCGTTCGGATCTTTGTGGGGCTTGAACACGACGTCTTCAGAGACTGCGATGGATAGGAAAGGATTGTCTGTCTGTTCCCTCATGAAGCGTCCCAGAAGTCGAGCTAAACACGGCCGTTCCAAAGTGATCTTGGTAATACCATGTAGTCCTCCTTGCACCCACGATCCAAACACCCAAATCTTTAACTTGCTTTCGGGATTCGAAACTTTGTTCTTCCGGTTGGTAATCATTGGCTGTAGCTTGGCCGCGCGGATCACATTGGCGACGTCCACATAGTTCAGCGGTCCTGGCCGATCCAACAGGGCGCGCGCTTCCGCCTCGCCTTCCGGCTCCTGTCTGACCATCTGAGCAGCATGTCCTCCCGGCTCTGCCTCCTCCTGAAGCCTTGGCGATATCCTCCCAGCTCACGACGTAAGGCTCTCCAAGCGGCTCCTCACTTGCACACGGACTCACAGCACTCATGCAAGTCTCTTTCCAATTCCTGGTCAGAAGTGGTCGTAGGCGCTTGTATTGCGTAAAGTCGAGAAATGGAAGTCCATTTCGGATCTCCAGCTGCACCCATTCACCACCCAAACTCTGCGGCATTTTTAGATGTGCTCCAGAAGCATCCCACAGGAACGAAACTCCAATCTGTATGAGTCGGCATACGGCACACAATGTTGAAGTTCCCTCCTGAGCCTCCACGAACATCTCGCCATCTCGAGTGCGCCAAGCATTCACCTGCTGCCCATCTGCAAGAACCAAAGGCGCGGGTCTTGCCCTTGCAGGTTTTGGCCCTGGAGCAGTTCGGACTACTTCATTTGCACCAGTATCCAGCAGCACATCTGAGCATTCATCTCCCTCTGTCACTGCCTTAGCATCGGCACGTCGAGCTTGAGGTACTGGACGAGGTACAACTGCTGGTCTGGGGCTGTACACCCGGGGCGGCCTGTTCGTCTCGATCATTGCCATGAGCAGCTCATTTCGGTCGGACATACTTATCAGCCATACCAGAATTCCTGGCCTGACTACGTCATCATCACACATAATCAGCATGTCATGTGCAGCCAACAAAATCTGCTCATCTCCTATCTCGATGTCATAGAGAGGCAAATTTTCATCTAAGCCAGCAAGGATAACAGACACTCCAGCAGCTACATCGTATGGATTGTCTACCTCCACAAAGGCCTTCTCGGTTGTGAGAATGTCGCTATTTCGCCACGCCAAATACTCCATTGGTTCAAGATGCAGTTTCCAGAGAGGTTGCCGTCTTTGCCTCTCCTCCTGCGCCCTCTGTAGCGCCTCCGCCATGTAGAGGTCGATGTCATTCTCGTTGCGCATGTCCGGTTGCGTGCTTGGAGTGGATGCCTCGGAGTCTACCTCCTCCTGTCCAATAGAACCTTCCAAAGATGACTCGCTATCGGTATCTGGCTCATCTCCACCTGAGCCACCCCGAAACATTGCGCAAACACTCCCTGTCCATCGGATTGATGAAGCCATAGAAGATGCTGTTGCCGCTGCCCTCGCTGTTGCCTTTGGTTGCGGCGCTGCCCTTGCCGAAGAACCTCCGGACTCAACTCCCAGCAAAGTCTGAGCTGCATCTCCCTGAGTCTGGGCCTGTGCAGCATGAGAGTACTTGCACTTGTCGCCCAGCTTGCAGCCTCCTCGCTTGTGATGTCTGCACGGAATCTTCTTCTTCTCGGCATCGGTCTTGGGCTGTGAAGAGTTCGAACTTGCCGTCTTGGGGTTTGCGGGTGAATGTTTGTAGTGGCATCTATCCCCAAACGAGCAGCTTCCCTTTTGGAGATAGGGACATGGCGTCTTCTTTCTCTCCTCAAGAGTGAGGGTCTTGCCCTTCGACTGAGCATCTTTGCCCTTGCCTCCTCCTGAGCCCTTGCCACCATCTCCCTTGCCCTTGTCGCCCTTGCCCTTGTGTGCAACGCTGTCACCTTCGTCAGATGTCCTGTTCTTAGCATATTCATTTGCAGAAATCAAGCGCAACTCCTTTTCCAGGTTGTCGAGAACGAGATCCACTCCCCTCGTCTGTCCTAGTTGCACAGAAGCATCAAGACGACATATCGACATTCGCGTGCGTAGGGACTCATGTCTCTTTTCGAGACGACTGACCAAGTTTTGCAGTCCTCGCAGAAGTTCAAACGGCGCAATCTCTGGAAGACCAAGGGTTTGTATTCTTGCCCTGGCAAGCTTCCATCGTCTGATGACTTGTATAGCCGCAGACGCCGTCTGTACTGCCTCCAAGGATCTCACAAATCTGGTTAAACTGGTCTGTTCTTCACATCCACCAGGCTGCACCTGTCCTACCAACTCCTCCAGTACTTGAACCGGATGGATCTCTGTCGTAGGAGTCGTCATCTCAACGGCTGGCGCAGTTATTTCCTCGGGAAGAACTCGTAACAATTGAACCACCAGTCTACCACCATACCCCGAGGGATACGAATGATAGGCCTTCAGTGTGTCAACAGCTTCACCACGAGCACCACGCTGGTAGCGATCCTCAGCCTCTGCAAAACACTCTTCTACAAAAGCTTGAAATACTCCAGACGCAGTGCCTGCCACAGTGCATATTTGTCTCTTCCACGTTGAATATGCCATCCCCAACTCCCACGGTGTCTTACTCGTGAAGTCAAATGATGGAAAATCCGTCAACACCTTCCACTGCTCCTTCTGCCCTGTCACTGGCGCTCTACCAGATTGACCGGGCGCAGGTTGACTTGAGTGCTCTGCCTTCGCCTTTTCGGATCTGTGCAAATGCGATGTCAATCCAGGTGGTACTGCAGGAGGCTGGGATATGTTCCATGGGTTTGCAGACTGGTCCTCATCACTGTTGGGCTCGTCGCCAACTTGAGTCCACCAGTCCCTTTCCACATGCTCACTGCGGTCTTGGCCGTCAGGAGACAATGTAAAGTGCTCAACTCGTCGATGTTCATGAGCGTCTGTAGTCGGCCTTGAAAGGAGGTCTACCTTGGATTCCCAACTTTTCAACCTTCCATCCAATTTAGCCAACTCCTCATCCACCCGTGCTGCCAGGGCCTCGGTGCCTCCAACAGCTTCTCCACTGCCTGTAGCATTGAAGGTAGGTGCATATAGTAACGTTGAGTGAGCATCCAGCCGGCGATGGTGCTCCTTTTGCCTTATTTCTTGCTGACTGCAGGCTGCTTCTAGATCTCTGACTCGACCCTCCAACGACTCAAGCTTTGCAGCCATCATCGCTTCTCGTTGTCGGTCTTGGTCCACCTGCACACTGTGTGCCTGTGTCCTTGCCTGAACTTGCTCCAAGCATCCTCTGACTTCAAGCATCTCATTGTTCCACGTGGTACTTTGTCGTTCAACCACACCATGCTGCTCGCGCAAAGCCTCCTCTAAGGATCTCAAGCGATCTTCCATCGACATACATCCTGAGAAGATATGGGAATGCCCTGTCTCAAGCGTGCCCATAGCCTGGCCAAGCAAATTGGTTCTGTAGTTCAAGCGATCGTTCACCTCTGTCAAAGCTGCACGAATGTCCTCCACTGCCCCAAGATCAAACGATATGTTGTCCCGGAGGTTCTGCAAAAGATCGGCAGGCAATGTAACTTGGCTCATCGACCGAAAAACAACTTCACTGCTTCTGCTTTCTGCTGTGGCTGCTGCTGCTGCTGTCTGCATGGTGTTGTGCGGGCTTAGGGGGTTTGGGCTCATAACCTCTTGGAGGTTATGAGGATTATGAGGCCCAGGTGATGAGGAGGTTACAATGCTGAAGTGACTAGGGGTTGGGGAGAGCCTTTCACGAATAGTGTGAGGTACATCATCTAGAGGATTGTACATCTCGATGATCCCTAGGAGGTCTCAAGGCCAGCCCAACACCCAATCAATCCCCAATCAACATCCCCGGCAACGGAAGTGCAACCCACAATGATTATCGCACTTCGCTCTCGTCCTCATGTTGCTTGAGCCAAACCCATATGGTTTGGTACACTTCTCGATTTGTGCTGGTCATGCCTGCACACAACTTGGTACACTTCTTGATTTGTGCACCGAATGACAATTTGTTTTAGTCCCCTGTTAAAGATGCTGATGTATTCGCATGATGTGTGTGTGTGCTAATCCCACAACAGACCACCAGTCAATTAGGTACAAAACGAACCATGAGAGAGGCAATAGCAGGAATAACAACGAACACATGACCAAGGAATTAAAGATGACAGAGGCAGTACATGAAAGAAACATACATGACTTGAATCGCTAACTCCCGATTAGCGAAACAAACCCTAAACCCTAAACCCTAAACCGTAAACCCATAGCTAAGCGAACTTCTCTGGTGCGACGGTCCCTGAGGCAGTTTATGGCGATGGAAGTCAGCCTCTTGGCCACAACTTCTTATTGCTTCAGAAAACTCCCCCCCCCAAAAAAAAAAAAAAACAAAAAAGGTTTAGGGTTTAGGGTTTAGGGTCTAGGGTTTAGGGTTTAGGGTTTAGGGTTTAGGAGTCTCTTGCCCTCATGAATGAGTCATGCCTTTGGTGCTGTCTTTTTCGCACCGAAGGCGAAGGCACCTGGCTGTGTGAAATGGCATTGTGGGTTCAGTGGTGGCATCGGGGACAGCTTTCCGCTCAAGGCGCGGCAAAATCGGTCTTGGACCGGACTTTAATGTCAACCTTTGTTCTACATGTGTTATAGTTTTTTGCATGTTATATACCATCTTCTACTGTGTCCTGACGGAAGCAAAAAAACAAAGAGAATCTGAGCAAGAGTTCGAAGGTGTGTGCCTGTACACTTTTGTGGATGTCGCGAAGTTTGTTCGACTGGTGATCGAAACGGGCGGCTACAGCTACATGCATCCCGGCTACAGACAGCCAAGCGTAACCCTAAACCCTAAACCCTAAACCCTAAACCCTAAACCCTCTGGGGCCTCCAGGTACCTTCGTACAGTTGGTATTCTCATGACGGCGGTCATGGAGAACATGATGTCGGAAGACCAGGAGAACGACCTCTCCATCGATGAGGCTGGGTTTCTCGCCCCCCCCCCCCCCCCCCAGCCCGCCCCCAGAAAGGTGTTTCAAGTGCAGTGTTTCAAGTGTTTCAACACACTTGAAACACTTGAAACACTTCCCCCCCCCTGAAAACTGTTTCAAGTGTTTCAAGTGTTTTTATCGGTTTCGGGAACTCCAGGGAGTTTCCCGAACCCATTAAAACACTTGAAACACTTCCCCCCCCTCCCCAGAAAACTGTTTCAAGTGTTTCAAAACGCTTGAAACACTTGAAACACTACCCCCCCCCCCCAGAAAACTGTTTCAAGTGTTTCAAGTGTTTTAATGGGCTTCGGGAAGTCCAGAGAGTTTCCCCAACCCATTAAAACACTTGAAGCCCCGCATTCCCTAAACCCTAAAGCCCTTAAAAAGTAAGATTTTATGACGGTTCTAAGGGAAGTCTGATTTTATGACGGTTCTCAGGGAAGTCTGGTTCGTCCAAAATTCCAGGAGCGGCTGGAGGCACTTTGTGACCGGGCATTTCACTTCCAGCATCTGGCACGCATCTCACTTGCCGCAGTGATGCGGGCGCCCGAGAACGATGGGGACTCCTAGGTAAGGAGACATGGGGGGTTTCTCCGAAAATTAGGGGTTTTTGGGGGGTTTGTCTTTGAGGGGATTCTATTCTTATCCTTATCTGGGGGTACCCCCTGTTTTGGGGAAATGCCCCACATTGGCTCTGCCGAATCCAACTCTTTCGCTCGCTTGCGCTGCAGCTACAAGGGCTGTAGCTCCGAGCATGTTTTGGACGGCTGTGACGATGACAAACGCAAGTTTCCATATGCAAGACTAATGACCTTGATGGATGCCCGGAAAGGTAAGAGCTCCGAGGGCACATGCGGTCCGCAAGCTTCAGCTTCTTAAGTCTCTACGCAATGCGGCTTGGCGATAAATGCTGCAGAGCCATGTAGCGGCAGTGACGCAGTGTACGACAGTTCGCTTGATGCCACTCTGTGCTTAGATCCGGGCATCCTGACAAAATAGAAGCTTCCGATGGACACCACTGAAAGGTGGTAGGGGGTGACGTTGTGTTGGTCCACCCTTGAAATTCGCCTCTTCCTCAGCAATTCTGCACCTTCTCTTTTTTGCGGGGAAGGTCGGAAAAGGCACGATGAAGCAATGCATCAGCACCTGCTGCGTTTAGGTTTTAAAGGTTCAGGGTTCAGGGTTCACGGTTTAGGGTTTAGGGTTTATGGAGCTTAGAGAGCTTAGAGTGGAAAGGTGCAGCTGCTGCGATGTCGGCTCCTCATGAAGTTGAGTAGGAAACTGGAGCTTGCCTCAGCTGCAGGTAGTCTGTGCTGCGGCCGCTGCGGCCGCTGTGTTCTCCTGTGGGGCTTTCCGAAAATGGGGGGCCCCTCATGTAGATTCCCAAGTAGCAAGATCCCTGCATAAGAAGGACCCGAATAAGGTACCCCCCCCTCCCCCTAATTTCGGAAACCCTCATGTGTGTGCAAACGCACCGCCTCACGGGCTCTGTCTCAAGGGGAGACCAGCTGCCCGTCAGGCCTCTTAGGCCCGTTAGTAGGCATTGAGTCCAGAGTTTCCTGCAAAGCAGGCAACCGCAATAAACCTGCCGGCCGAGTTTCTCCCTGCCCCGCAGTCTGATGTTGCGGCTTCATTGCTACGTCGGACTGAGGTCACGTCGTCGCTAGGAAACCTTGCTGATCAGTTGCCAGTTGACTCGCGCGGCGGCCAAGTGACTGGCCAGGCAGTCTTGCGTTGCTTTTCGTTTCCATGGCAAGTTGATCACCAACACTTTACAGCATGCCCACGATTGTGGCAGATTGTGCTCTTCCACACACTGGCTCAGACACATGGGCGAGGAATAAGGCACCCACGTTCTGAACTACCCATGCTATATGATATGTAAGAGGCACATGCAGCAAGGCACACCTGAGGCCAGTGTATTTTCACCGATGGCAACAGAAAACTAGGTTAGCCTGGATGTAATGGGGTTGTTTGCAAGTGCCCCCTTCATGGAACACGCGGCTTTGACCCATGTGGACCCCATAGTTTTCACTTTCTCAATGTGCTTGCGCGCAGAAAAACAAGCCCGTTTCCAGAACGTACATCGCCCCGAGTGACGCTCGCTGCCTAAGGCTGCGAAGCATCATGCAATGCAAAGGCAGTCTGCAAAAAAGGAAATTAAAGACAGAGTTGCCGTGGTGAATCGTCTGCTCTGTTGACTCAGTGACTTTTTGGCGCCTGTATGCTTGGAAGTGAGCGATCTTCACAAGCCATGGGATTCTTAGTTGCAGAGCAGTAGGTAGCCTTCAACCTTTTTGGGGTAATAGGGGGCTTTAGTTCCCCCGAGGTACTGGACAGCTAGGGATTGTGAGACGAAACCTTTCCGGTCCTTTGGAGGTGCGACAGAACTTACTTGCTGATCCCGATGGCTTCACCTTGGATCCAGCGAGTCTCAGCCATGACTTAACTTTGTCATGTTTAAGGGTACTTCAACCCAGTGAGGAATAACAATTCAATTTTTTAATACTATCCCAGCCATGAACTAGTTAAGTGACTGAAGTGGCAGCCTCACCAATTCTGCACAGACAAATGCCCCAATGCTTTATTCCCAAACGTGAAAAAACTTAGTGTGTAGGATACAGATGTTACATGGGCGCGAGTCAACAGTCTGGGTATGTACCTGGCTCCCGGGGCGTCTTTCCGCGACATAGGGTTTGCAACAAAGCCGTTCTCCTTGCGACCAGCAAGCCTTTGAGACCAGCCCCATCGTGGAATTGGCAACCTTCGACATGATAGGGTTTAGGGTTTAGGGTTTAGGGTTTAGGGTTTAGGGTTTAGGGTTTAGGGTTTAATACGAGTATGCCATGCCGCTACGCAGGCATTTGGCCGAAGCATAAGGCGCAGGATGGCGCGCCCGTTGCGGTCGAAGGATGGGGCTTCCTGTATCTCTCCCAGAGGGTCCATTTGTAGTACCATTATGGCATTAGGTACCCAAAAACCTTGCTAAATAGGGTTTTGGGGTACATAATTCCATAATAGTGGTACAAACGGACCCTCTGGGTCTTCTACAAGACCAGCGCGCGAAACAGCCGCGACAAACCCCCGCGACGTACGCATGAAACAAGTGGGCGCGACATGCGTATGCGGGGGGGGTGGGGGGGGGGGGGTGGGGGGGGGGGGGGGCGGGGGGGGGGGGGGGGGGGGGGGGGGGGGGGCGGGGGGGGGGGGGTGGGGGGGGGGCGGGGGGGTGGGGGGGGGGGGGGGGGGGGCGGGGTCCACCGCGACATACATCCTATGTGTATATCCCCTGTTTAAGCCCTAGAAATCCTACAATATCATGTGACTAGATCATATTATCAGGAACAATTGAAGAACACAGAGAGAGAGAGAGAGAGAGATATGGCAAAACCGTGGCCCTTCCTAACCGACGAACCCGTGGACTTCGCGCGCCCCTAGGGGCAGCCTTCCCTTCGGGGGGGGCTAAGCGTGCAGGAGAGAGAGAGAGGAAGGAAGGAAGATATGGCATTCATATATATATATATATATATTTATTTATTTATTTCTTTATTTATTTATTTATATGTATATTATAGTAATATGGCACCCCCCCCCCATGTACCCATATCCCTTGCCCTTTCAAAATGTGTACATATATATATGTATATATACATATATATATATATACACATGTTTCAGAGATTTCCTTGTTACATTGCATGGTATTGCATTGCAGATGCAGGCAAGCATGTTTGTCAAAAAGCCAAGGAAGGATCCCTGGGCCGAATATGGGCCCTCGGAGATAGAGCAGCTGCGTGAGGATCATGCAACACGCATCCAGGCGCGTGAAGGGGTTTAGGGTTGGGGCTTCGGGTTTGTGACCTAGGTGCCGGCATACGAGGCTCGCTGAAGAAGGGTTCAGGGCTCAGGGTTTAGGGCGAGTTAAGCTTTCTAGGGTTAGGTCAGGCATATCTCTGAAGCACCAGGGTTTGTAGGCTTCAGGGCTATGGGATGTCATTGATTCGCAGATGATGCTTCAAGAAGGAGAGTGCCCTCAGCCCATGCAGTCAACAAGGATTTGAAGTTTCAGCGGCAAAGGTCCCTGACCGAGGCTAGTAGTGCCGATGGCTGTTTAACCTAACCTTGACAGCTGGCCCTGCCACGCGCGCGTCTTTGCCCTGTTTTGCAAGACTTCGTCCTGGTGCTTTAGGGCCTGCAGTTTAGGATTCTATAGTTGTCGCTGGGGACGCTGGGGACCCATAATTACCAAATATCACAGTCCTCGCCCACACGCTCCAGTCTCGGCTGTGGCACCTCGAAAGTCTGGTTTGAAGGTAAAGAATGTGCTCTCAGCTGTCCATGCAGGCACAAGCCTGCCCCCTGCAATGACTGAAAAAACCCTAAACCCTAAACCCTCTTGGGCAGGACTTGCGAGAGCGTGCTCAGCACCGTGAAGAGGAGTTTCGAGAGGCACCACGTCGCATTCTCCGTCAGACGACCCTTCCGCCCCTCCTCTACTTGGAGGTTCATGGGTACTTAAAAGTAGGGTTAGAAGTGAGCAACTATGGCCATAACCTCATTTCGGGTACTTCTAACACCACCAAAAAAGAAACCCTGAACCTTTAAACCCTAAACCCTAAACGCTAACCAAACCCTAAACCCTAAACCCTAAACCCTAAACCCTAAACCCTAAACCCTAAACCCGCGCACATTGGAGGCAATCGCTGCGGCCTACAGCCGTGAAAGCGAGGCGAGCATCAATTGCGTTGAGGGCTTAGGGTTTAGGGTTTAGGGTTTAGGGTTTAGGGTTTAGGGTTTAGGGTTTAGGGTGTAAAGGTTTTAGAGTTTCGGCATCCTGGCAGCAAGGAGTCCAGTTGCAAAAAGGGTGTAAAGGTTGCAGGGTTCACAGTCAACAGGGGCGTATAGTGAGTTCCTGGAGAGCCCAGAGAACCACCCAGGCGGTTTCCGCCAAGGAGGCCGCCCAAGCCGAGCTCCGCCGGTGCAAGGAGGACCCAACGATCGACTAGCAATGGGTTTAGGGTTTAGGGTTTAGGGTTTAGGGTTTAGGGATAATGGTCATAGCAGGAATATCAATGTTGGTAGTAACTGTCACAATATAAAATCCAAAATGAATACTACAACTTGGCTAGTGATGAAAAACATCAGAGCGAAAGCAGTCATAGAGATCGTCTCATAGCACTAGAAATAGTCATGGCACAAGCTAGCGTAGCAAGGCTTGATTCTTACCTGCTGTAGCAGGGAACCGGTCCAACCCGTCCAAGTTTCGTTTTCTCTGAAAATATCGAGGAAAATGGGGTGAGTGGGAGGTTCCTCAATTTATCAGGTAAATTGGGGAGGAGGAGGGTAGGTGGGCAGGAGTATTGAATCTATCGATAATTTCCGTTAAACAGATGGGGGGAGGGTGGCGACAGATGCGCGGTCGTTGCGTTTTAGATCGCGGTCGGGCGTTCTCTGAGGCGCACTGTCTCTCGGAGAGCTCCGTGGATCAGGATCGATCGCGGTCTCCGTGAGGGCATGTGGGGTGTGTGGTGGAGTGTGGAGTGTTGGTGTGTGGTGGTGGCGGTGGTCGTGGGGTGGTGGTAGTGGCGGTGGTAGGACAACGGTGGCCAAGCGAACCAGGGACAGAGAGACCTAGGGGGAGAGAGGGGACCTGGGGAAGGAGGGCACAGAGGAGACGAAGGGACAGCTTTGGCAAAGGGGACACAGGGGACAATCGGACAGCGGAATCAATGCAGAGACAAAACGGTGCCCGCCGTGAGGCCGACTTTGATTCGAAACAGGTCCATTTGAGGGGTGAAGAAAATAAGGGACCCCTAGTATAGACCCCCTAATAGTAGGATTCCCTTATAATAAGGACCCCAACAGGTACCCCTATTTTCGTAAACCCCCATTCAAGCGCGGCAGAGCTGCCCGCGGGGGGGAGTTGCCAAAAGCCCCAAGAATTCGAAAACATGTCTGCGAGGCAGAGGAGGGGGGGGGTTCGGAAGGGTTTTGGGTTTTGGGATTTACAGAGCCCCCCCCCCCCCCCCCCCCGGTGTCGCCGAAAGCCTGTCTCAGCCTGGTGCAAAGGTTTGGGGGGGAGGGGTCGCCACCGAAACTACAAGCTTACAGGGTCTCCTGAATTAAGATGCTACCCCTGATTACTTATTAGTAAGATGATTCCCAAACACTGAACCTTAGTATTAAATAAATCCTAACATCCGAATGATCTCTAATCCCCTCCGAAGTCTTTATATTAATCCCAACGTCCTAATGATCGTTAAGTCCTTTGTGTCCCTACGAAAATCCCTAAACCCTAAACCCTAAACCCTAAACCCTAAACCCTAAACCCTACGAAGGAGCTGGGGGCCGCCAGGAACGAGCTGAGGCAGAGGCTTCGGAGTGTTGCCGAAGGGTTTTAGGGCTTAAAGGTTGGGATGTTCCCCCCCTTATGCTGACAGTCCTTATGAATGGGGATTATAGGGGGGGGGGGTACTACAATCCCTATTAAGGGCTGCTCGTATAAGGGGGAACATCCCAAGTGATAGGTCTCAACCCGAAACCCCAAAGGTGGATGAAAGAGAGCAGGGTTTCGGCTCAGGGTTTAGGGGGCTGAAAAGGATGGCAAGCCTGTTGCAAAAGGGTTCAGGGAGGGCAAGAAAAGATATCAAATAGGGTTTTGGAGAAGGCTCGGGAAGAGGTGCAGTTCGAGCTTGAGTCTTCATCTGTTTCGGTGGAAGAGCTTGAGAATCTTTTTTTTTTCAGGAATGTCTTGATGGTCGCTGGCTGCGCAGGCTTTCTGAGGTATGTCACTGCTGAATGGCGGGCATTCTTGGAAAACCCTCCCAGAATCCAAAGGTAGTGTCAACTGTCGGCCTTCCATGGGGCTGCCCTGAATAACCCACAAGCCTGGAACTTGCATGGGCCCGAAACCGCGTGGGGCTAAGGGTCCAGCCAGAAAGGGGTCGAAGGCAGTCACGGATTTGAGTGGCTTCGGGCCAGAGCACGCTTGGCTAGCCAACGCCTTCGGGGCCTGCAAAGAGTGCCTTGAATCAAAATAGTTGAGAACCAAGAGTTGCATCTATGGAAACCCTAAACCCTAAACCCTAAGCCCTAAACCCTAGACCCTAAACCCTAAACCCTAAACCCTAAACCCTAAACCCTAAGCCCTAAACCCTAAACCCTAAACCCTATTGAAGTTGCTTTGCCCATATGAAAGGGAGTGCGGAATGTCAACAGGAGCGATCCCATGCCCAAGACCACACTGGAGGCCATGGGCTTTTGGCTTAGGGTTTAGGGTTTAGGGTTTAGGGTTGAGGGTTGAGGGTTTAGGGTTTAGGGTTTAGGGTTTAGGGTTTAGGGTTTAGGGTTTAGGGTTTAGGGTTTAGGGTGGGGGAACAGACAGAGAGGGCACCGCAAAACACAAGTCAGATTGCCCAGCTAGCCTCCACTTGACTCCAACGGTTGCTGCTTGGCGACCCTAAGCCCGAACCCCTATAGGAGGTTTAGGGTTTCGGGTTTAGGGTTTAGGGCTCGTCCCTTGCGAGGGTCCTCCCAGGTCTTCGGGTGGTTGGAGTTATCGTGAGACTCAGTAGTAGAGTAGGTAATCTTTAACCTTTTTCGGGTATTCTAATCCCAATACAATCCCAAAGGTTGAGCTTGAAGTCCCCCATGATACTGGACAACTAAGCTGAGTCCGGCTGTGCAGGGTGGAGAGTGATTTCAGACCGTCGTGATTGGGATGTTGGATCCTGCAGGTGCGAAAAAAACCCTGCAAACCCTAAACCCTAGGAACCCTACGAACCCAAGGAACCCCAAACCCTAAAAACTGCGCCCTACGAAACCTGGGAACCCTAAACCCAAAACCCTAAACCCTAACCCTAAACCCTAAACCCTAAACCCTAAACCCTAAACCCTAAACCTTCAGGCCAAGTCAGAGTGCCTCCGGCGGTCACTGATGGCCTCTGGAGGCTGTGGCCGAGGAATGTGGATTTCCGGAAATCCGAGCTTGGGGTTTAGGGTTTAGGGTTTGGGGTTTAGGGTTTGGGGTTTAGGGTTTAGGGTTTCGGGTTTGGGGTTTAGGGTTTGGGGTTTGGGGTTTAGGGTTTGGGGTAGCAGTTTGGGTTTAAAAAAGGGCTTGCTAAAACAATCCGAAAATTGGGCCCGGATCTTTGTATGAGGAGGGCCCTGGTCAGAGGCTTTGGATTTTGAGTTCATGCATTGCCCCATATACCCTAAACCCCCCAAAAACCCTAAACCCCCAAGAACCCTGCCCGAAAATTCCCTAAACCCCCTCAAACCCCAAAACTTCCTGAGAGAGGGGTCGGAACAATCACCAACCCCGCAAAACCCTGAATAACTAAACCCTAAACCCTCAAAATCCTAAACCTGCGAGAGTCAAAGCCCGAAAAGATCCAAAAGCCCTATAAATCCTGTGAAACCTAAGCGCCCTAAACACCCTAAACCCTAAACACCCTAAAAACCCTAAACACCCTAAACCCCCTAAACACCCCAAGCACCCTAAAAAACTGACAGGTTTACCCTAGACCCTAAAAACCCTAAAACCCCTGAAACCCCTAAACAACTGACAGGTTTACCCTAAACCCCTTAAACCCTAAACCCTCTAAAAATCCCTAACACCCCTAAAAACTGACAGGTTTGCGCAAGGCCCTGGATGCCAGCGACGCAGAAGGCCGCGTCTCGCGCTGCCTGGAGTTGGCCCGTGCCAACAAGGCCTTCCATAGGCTTTCGAATTGGGGTTTGGGGTTTGAGGGTTTAGGGTTTAGAGTTTGGGGTTTGGGGGTTTAGGGGTTTAGGGGTTTAGGGGTTTAGGGTTCAGGGTTCAGGGAACGAAGGGTTTAGGGTTGTGGGTTTAGGGTTAGGGCGACCGATGCTTCTGTGAGCTGTCCCAGGATGCGCAAATCCTGTCAGAACTTCAAAACAAGCAGACGTGAGCAGACACCTTCAAAGAGAGAGAGAGAGAGAAACACTTAGCATATACACATATGTATATATACATATACATGTATATTTGTACCCACATATTTATATATATATATATAGATATATTCACGTGAACAGATATATACAGGGACATGCGTGCTAACCTTCCTAGAACATAGTGGGCAGCTGGCGCCAGGCTTTGCTGGAGAGGCTCTGTCTTGAACAGCGCGAGAGCCTCCTGGACCCAAGCGAGCCCGGAGCCTGAGATGAGCAGATTAGGGTGTAGGGGGTTTGGGGGTTTGGGGTTTAGGGGTGTGGGGTTTTTGGGGTGTGGGGTTTTGGGGTTTGGGGTTTGGGGTTTAGGATACCTAAACCTAACTGCACCTTAAGAACCCCAAGCCTGTTTGTCTTCGAAAACGCCTCGTAGGACTCTTAGGCAACTTGCGACATGTAGCGTTAGGGGTCAAGATAAGCTAGGCTACTCTAGGAAGTGTCGAGCTCTAGTTTCTTGCTGGGCATCCTGCGTTGATGGCCGTTCTGGGAAGAGCTGCGTGCAGGTTGCCAGCATGAGGGTGCTTTTTGCCAGCAAAGCATTCTTTGGTGTTTCAGGGCAGACAAGCTTGTTGAGTAATATAGGGGCCGGAATAATTAATCACAAACACCATTCCCTCATGGCCCCTTTATAATGATACAATAACCCCCCCCCCCCCCCCAAAAAAAAAAAAAAAAAAAAAAACATTTTCTAATTATTAAACCCCTAGATTACTAGATTAGACGAGGGCGGGAAGGGATGTTTCGTAGCTGGCGATGTCATGGCGACCCTGGGCACGGGCTTGGCAGCTGCGCAGCCACAGCTTCCATGGCTGCTCTGGCCATGGTCGAACTCTGCGAGAACCTTGTGGACGAAATGAACCCTAAGAGGGTTTATGGTTCATATACCTTAGAGGGGATTATAGTGGTATAGGGTATATGACCCAAATTTTGGAGTTCATCTGGTCCCCAAGGAAGTTGAGGACCTGCGGCATCAGCTGGTAAGCCAGGGAGCAGACCTCGATGCGAAAACACTCATCGTGGAAGTTCTGTCGCATGGTCTCGGCGTTTTCGCGGGCCGGGCGATCAATAAGGGTGAGGTGGTTGCCTCGGTTCCTCGACGGCTCGTCTTGGAGGTGCCGCTAGCGTCCCCACAGTCATCTTCAGCCCCTCAGCCGCCGAAGCCCTTCGCGGCTGCTGCTGGAGGCAACGGCCAATGGTACGATGCTCGGTAGGCCCTTGGGACATCTTAGTATTATCCCTTATTGTCTTTAAGAGGATCATCTTCGGGAATATGCTTTCAAACCCTAAACCTCAAACCCTAAACCTATTTAGGCATATTTCTTCAGAGGTTTTTTAAGGGCCACCCTAGGATGTCATGGGCTTCCCAGAGGGCCGCGCGGCGGTGGCGCAGGCGGCCGCGCGCTTGGCCGAAGAGTACGCGGCAGGCACCTTCCACACCTCTTGATTTTCCAGGATGGCCACATTATTTGTTTATGTATCTACTTCTTTATGTGTGTATTTATGTATTTATATACACGAACATCAGCAGGATGATAAGATAGCAGGATCATCGCAGAACATGTTGAGAAGCATGTGGAGGAAAAGCAAGAGGGAGGTCTATTTTTTTAAGGATATTTATTTGATTTTTTTTGTTTTTTTTGTTTAATTCTCCGGCCAAAAAAGAGAGAGCCATGCAGGCTCCTCATCTCTCCTGGGGGCCTACTGCGCAGCTTTGCCTTCCCCGGCAGCTTTGCCTCCACCCTTGCACCTCTATCCCCCTTGGGAATGATTATTTTTTGTTTATATAAATCCAAGAGGATAATGAAGAATATTATCTGTTTGTTTATATATACAACCCAAGGAGGATATTAGAAACATTGTTTTTTTATTAAGGTTCTAAGGGGAGTAGAGGCACCCCCTCCGGCGCCCGTGGCCTTCGGAGATCCTGAGTCTTGGTAGCCCAGGGCTACCCCGTGTCCCTTTTCTTTTTTTGGTGGCTTCCGGGTTCCCTTTACAAAAGTAGCAGCCCCCCAAGAGAAAGGGTACCCTTATTAGAAGATGAGGCTACTGGGCTACTATAAGGAGTGCAGTAGAATATGGTTACTGGGCTAGCAAAACCCTAAACCCTAAGCCCTAAACCCTAAACCCTAAACCCTAAACCCTAAGGAGTGCCAGCGCCATGTTGGAGCGCCTCTATAGGGAAGCCCGGCGCGTGAACTCAGAATGCCTGGAAGCCTTGTCCGAGATGTCTGGGGACCCTTGCGGACAAAATGAGCCCTAAAAGGGCTTAGGGTTCATATATACCTTCATAGGATCTCTAGTAGTATAGGGTATAAAAGGGTTGAGGGTTCATATATACCTTAATAAAAACCATAATAGTAGTATAGGGTACATAGGTTTATGGTTCATATACCTTAATAGGATTTAGAGTAGTATAGGGTATATGACCCACATTTTTCGGGTTCATTGGGTCCCCAAGGACCTTCAAGCTTGGGCCCTGGCTGCGGTGGTGACGAGAAACTTTGCACTCAAAGGTCCAAGCGGCAACTATATCCCCCTTGGGAATTAGTTGTTATTTTTGTTTATATAAAACCCAAGAAGATTATTACTTACTAAACATTAATATTAAAGGGGATATTATTTGTTATTTTTGTTCATAGAAAACCCAAGAAGATACACATTATTTTTTTGTTGAGGTTCCAAGGGATTGTTCTTCTTAAGGTTCTGAGGGGAGTGTAGGTAAAGTCTCCTCCCTTGGCCTCCTTCCCTTCATCGACCTCTTCAATCATCAAAGCTCCTCCGGAAGAGGCAGGGTGCCCTGGACGTGCTATTTCCAGGAGAGCCCAATACCTCTTAATTAAGGAATACCGCCTAAATCATAAAGGGACCCTCATTCTGATTTAAGGAATATTCCTTATAATTAAGGGGTATTGGGCTCTTTGAGTTCCAGGAGAGGCACGGCTGTGTGGTCATGGTGGCAGAGCGCCGCATCTTAGAGGGCGAGGAGCTCACGTTCGTGTACGCGGCGGCCCCGGACGCGGCCCTGCTGGTCCAATACGGCATTCCGCCAGCTCCCGGTGCCAACTTCCACAACCTGGCGGGACTTCAGGTCCACTCAGATGTGCTGGAAACTGCTGGCCAGCGCGACCTGGCGGGAGACTGGGGCTGGACCGACTTGACCCAACCACTGCTCTTCACCATCCCGGAAGCTTGGCAGCCTCGAAATCTAGACTAGGCGCAGCTCCGTTGCTCCATGCAGCTCCCAGACAACGCAGCCGAGGACGATCTGCGGCGTGGGGCACCGCTTTGGCAGCTAGCAGCTCTTGTGGCAGCTCGGCCTAGACGGAGGGGCAGACACACGGCGTCGGAAGCATGGCTTCTCTGCCTGCCTCTGGACACTATTCTTCGTAGCTGGCCAGTGACAGTGAGTGAAAAGGTCCCAAGAATGACGAAATGTCTTCATGGCCTCGTCTGGAGGCTCAACCCAACCTCGACCACCCGCACGTGCAGCAGCCAACGCAGCGGGGACGGCGGGGTCGCAGAGAAAGGCAGGACCTGCAACCATTGTAGGACTGCCTCTGCTTTGTCAATGCTCGAGCCCCACCCGATGCCACCAGCATTCTCGCGTCGCTAGGGGCAGCCCAGATGATGCGGCCATACTTTCCTTGCTGGTAACCTGGCTGGAAACCGCCTGCAAGCCACGGCCGCAGACGTTGAGGCGTGTGGCCAACATAAATCTGTCTTCAACATGCAAGGCTCAGGAGGCTTACAGTAAGGTTCAGTAAGTCGCCAGAATGGGCCAGACAAGTGCGTTGCACATGCTCATGGCCACGATCTTGTTGCCGGCGCTTTGATTTCGAGGTAAGTTGACCCATAGTCACATGAAAAAGGCCCGCCGAAACGCCGAAGCACTCACCACATGGGCCATCACTTTTGTAAGGTTGCAGAAAGTTTCGCTTGGGAGAGATGTTACATGCTCATGACAGAAATGTGGGAATTGCCGCCCGCCGCCCCCCCCTCCCCCCCCAAACAAAAAACAAACAAAAGAAATGATCGCAGAAATATAAAAATCAAGAAAGATACTCGTACCCTCAATTCTGACAGAGCATAAGCCAAAGTCCCGTAAAGCAATGCGGACCCCCAGTTATTTTGTGCTGCTCACATGGTGCAGGTGTGCAAGTGGCGAGGACTGAAGGTTGCCAACAATGATGCTTGTGTACTACTTGGCGGCTCATGGGTACTTATCGTAGGGTTAGAAGTAGGGTAGCCATGTAACCTTTTGTAGGGGAATTATAACCCCACTTATGAGTACCCATGAACCCTTGAAGGGTCATGCTCTTATCGACGTGCGTGCGAGGACAGCGACCTCTTCGCAGCTGCTGCTGTCATTGCAGAGCGGGAAGCCGACATCCTGGACCTCATGCTGCGCTTTGCACGCTACTTGAAGGGTTCATGGGTGCTTATAAGTGGGGTTAGAAGTACCTGGCATGAGGTTAGAACCATAGTTGCCCTAAGCCTACTGGTATCCCCACTTAGAAGTACCTATGAACTACCAAATAGGCCTTCTAGGAGAGAGATGTATACGTGCATCTACCGGAAATGAGACATGCTTTGCATCTCATGGCAGGAGGAGTGCCTGAGTGAGACACGGCGGCGCTTGCTTGCTGCGGAGTTGACCCTAAACCCTAAACCCTAAACCCTAAACCCTAAACCCTAAACCCTAAACCCTAAACCCTAAACCCTAAACCCCATGGAGTTGCCATCAGGCGTCGAGGCGCCCTGCAAAGCAACGATGTAGCATCGAAAGGACCCAGGAGATACGCGCGGCAGCAGAGTGAAAAGGAGGGCTGACTGTTCTGTGTGGGTGTGGGTGTGGGTGTGGGTGTGTGTGTGTGTGTGTGTGTGTGTGTGCTTGTGTGCTTGTGTGCTTGTGTGCTTGTGTGCTTGTGTGCTTGTGTGCTTGTGTGCTTGTGTGCTTGTGTGCTTGTGTGCTTGTGTGCTTGTGTGCTTGTGTGCTTGTGTGCTTGTGTGCTTGTGTGCTTGTGTGTGTGTGTGTGTGTTTTTGGTTTTTTCTGCTCCTCTTGCCCCGTGCAAGCGCGAGCTTTGAAACCCCTGAAAATACTCCGATGGAAAAAGCCAAAAGCCCAGAAGCCTAAAAAATCTAAAGAAAGCAAACATAAAAAATGACAAGCAAAGTCCAGAAACTCTCCACCCAAGTCAGGGTTTAGGGTTTAGGGTTTAGGGTTTAGGGTTTAGGGTTTAGGGTTTAGGGTTTAGGGTTTAGGGTTTTCATTCTGGAGCCCAACCACAGAGTGATCCCCCCTTCCCCCCCCCCCCCTCTGCCCAAAGAAAAAAGAAGCCTAAACCCTGGCTGGGTAGCAACAACCAAACCCTAGCCCAACAAAACCAGAAGTTCGAACCCTAAACCCTAAACCCTAAACCCTAAACCCTAACCCTAAACCCTAAACCCTAAACCCTAAACCCTAAACCCTAAACCCTAAACCCTAAACCCTAAACCCTAAACCCTAAACCCTAAACTCAACTCGAGATCGCTGAGGCTGCCAGGTGACCTTGGGGAGATCAGAGCAACGCGGGTTTGAAAGTCCAGCTGCTCAGAGAGCCCAAGACTACCCTTTGTAGGGTTTAGGGTTTAGGGTTTGGGGTTTACTTAGGGTTTGGGAGATGGGGTTTAGGTTTAGGGTTTAGGGTTTAGGGTTTAGGGTTTAGGGTTTAGGGTTTAGGGTTTAGGGTTTAGGGCACGCCTTCAGCCATAGATCAGGCTTCAATTCTTCCTCAGCTACAGGGCTCACTCTTCCTTTCGTTAAAGGCTCTGGGGCACCTGAGCCCTGCACGTCCCGCACTTTGTAAATGACTTTAAGCAAGGACATGCTGTTGAGATTGCATATCGGCCGAAGGCAAATGCCGTAGGCCTCTCAGCAGATCACATGGCCTTCGCGACATTGGAAGCAAAAAGAGCCCGCGCTACGGTGCTGGATGCTGCAGATACTACTACTTGCTTAAGTACCCCGAAAACAATTACAAGATTCTTCCTTATGAAGGGGAATATAGGGATTATCATGTTTTTTCTTTTGGGGTTCTTAAGCAAATTTTTATCAGTTTGTTTGTTCTTTTGGGGTTCTTAAGCAAATAGTAGGATATGGTGGTGCTTGGGGTAGCTCCTTGACAGCATGTCATGCCAATGCGTCATAGGGTTTAGGGTTTAGGGTTTAGGGTTTAGTTTAGGGGATTCGCATCCCAGGGCATGGCAGTTCTGCCGAACCTCGGCATTGCTGCGCGAAGTGCCGGCGGTCGTCAGGCCGATCGCACGATAGTCTGCCAGACTCCTTGCTTGGATTCCTGATTCAAAGAGCTGCAGAGCCCTGCACCACCATGGTTTAGGGTTTAGGGTTTAGGGCCGCGCAGGCCGTTCATGAACGCTTTGACCTGCAAAGGAGGACAGCTTCCGGAGGGCTTCACTGCGGCTGCTTGAGTGGGAGCCCATGGGGAACTGCCGACGTTCCATTCAAAGCATCTTCTGAACCTTCTCCAACCCCAGATTCTAGATTCGGCATTTCCGAAAATAGGGGTACCCCCCCCCCCCCCCTCCCCCACATAATGTACCCCATGGTAAGGGTCCCAAAAAAGGTAGGGTCCTGCCAGAGAGTGCCATGGCAAGTTGGGATCGTTCTGAGACCTCCAAGCAATCCAGGTCAGGGACGTCAATTGTGTCCACGGAAGCGTGGCTGGCATGGTGGCACCGATGCAAGCTATCTTGTGAGCTATGCTGCATTGGTCTGCTTCGCGCCCTTTAAACTCCTGCAGCCTCTCGTGCCGTCGCCGCATAACCCGGGTACCAACTCCAACCAGCCATGTATAGTGGGACTGGCCAGGGCGTGGGAGCACTGTTCATCACCTTCAACCTCAATGCAGCAGCAGCCCAAGGGGGCCTGCAAGAGCCTGTCAGGTAGCTCGAAGCCCTAACCCCCAAACCCTGTGTGGGTCGTTCCCTATGCCCTAATGTGCTGGTTGCAAGCCTGCCCCCTGTCAAGGTGCCCATGCTGGGTCTAACGCGTGTCAATACTGTCTCATTCATCCCATATGTTACCCTAGACCCTAAACCCTAAACCCAGGCATTTGGCTGCCAGCGAGAGCATGTGCATGTTAGTGGGGGGCTTGAAGGCTTTACCGCTGTGTACGATGTTGCATGGTGTCACCTACTTGAGTTTTGCTTTCTTTTTCCTTGTAGTCTCGTTGGCTACAACGCCCGGCATTTTGCAGGGCTTTTTTGAACCGTCCGCAGCCATGAGCGGACGCGACTCCGGACTGGGGGCAGAGCTCAGCCAGGCCTACCGCCACCTCGAGGCACAGAGGCAGGCCACACAGCACGACGTCTACAACGCCGGCCAGGACATGTGGTTCGACTCAAGACGCGCTGCTAAGAGAGGGCCCCCGTCCACCCTGGCGTCTACGGTCCAGTCCCATGCTACACCGCCCTCGGACCATGTCATGGAGACCGCGGAGAGGGACGCCATTGTGGAAGAAGGGGTACGCGACCCCCCGACAGAGAGGCGGACCCCTTCATCCCTCTTCCAGCCCATGCCCATTGAGACGGACATCGCCTACCAGATGACGGCTGCGCAAAGGGGCGTGGACATTAACGATGTGGGGGCTATGCAAGCCTACATGGCTACACCGCTCCCAACAAGGAATGAGGTTCTCCAGACCATTCGCGATTACCACCTCGGGGTCCTGCGACCCGAAATCTTCAACCTCATCACGCAGGTCGAGAACGTCATCGGCAAGCTCGACGACAAGATCCTCAAGACCCAAGAGTCTCTGCAGTGGCTAGCCTCAGACAATCGACAGCAGCAAAAGAAGGAGAGCGCCATGCTAGTGGTCACGTCTGGCTGGGATAAAACGCTCGCACCTGCGGACAGGCTCTTTCAGATTAACTGGATGCTGGAGCAGCTGGAGCACATCAAGCAGTTCATCCACCAGCGCGTCTACAACGCCTCCGACTCCTGCAGACTTTGGTGTCTTTCTGCCCTCGCAGTGGAGCCGTCTACACCGCCAGCAGGCCCACACGCGTGGTCTACGGTGACAATGCTGCAGTTCAAGGACTCCTCGTGCCGCAAGGCATTCGTTGACGCCTACGGTGGTGGAGCCGGATGCCCTCTGTACAAGGACGCTAAAACGCCCGTCAAGCAGCACCACATCCGGGTTACCGCAGCCTCACCGCAGTTCCAGCGCAAGCTTGAGCTCCCATTGCGGGTGGCACTCACTGTGATAAACCGCTCCTCGGAGGTGCAGGGTACAACGCCGGAGCCCATCGTCATCCTTTGGCGCACGCTGACAGTCATGAAGTCCGCCGCCACGAAGGAGTTCAACCCCCAAGCCCGCGCTTGGGCTCGGATGACGTACTACGAGCAGAGTGGCGAGCTACGTGGCCTCCTCGAAGTGGACGCGGAGTTGTTCGACCTCATGTCAGCTAAACCGCCGCATGGGGACGAGGAAAACCTTTGGGCCCACTGCTGGAACCAGCTGACCTTTGGAGTTCAGCACGAGTTGGACGTCGCCGAGAAGCAAGTTTTCACCCAGGCAGCCCTCGGAGCCAAAGGTTCCTCGAAGGGTATTTCCCTGGGTAAATCGCAGCGCCACTGGAGCGCGCCGTTTATCTATAATTCGGCCATGAATCCCTTCCCGATCCCCATGACCATCAGCAAAGTTGATGCAGTCAGCTATTGTTGGGATGAGTATTGCGATAAGGTAGCTGCCCCACAGCATAAGGTGGGGAACTACCAGGCCGGAACTTTTGAGGGGGCTCCCGTGGTTACACCGCCAGCGGCGGGAGCCAATCTTCCTCAAGGACCCGCGCCCTCTGAGCCAGGCCCCGGCAAGGGTAGAGGCAAGTGACGGGGTCGATACAGCATTGCGGGTATGGCCTCAGCGCCTTTTGCATGTTTAAATTTTGCAGTCCAGTGCTCCCCGGACTACACCGCCCTAATCCCACATTTAAGGCTGCGTCTGCCCACCTTTGAATTTTCTCAACACAGGCTGCGCCGCGGGTACGGGTTGAGCACGGCTGCCTTTAAGAGACAGGGAGGTAGCGCCTTTTCCTTCCTGGGTAAAACGCCCAGCAGATTCCAGGAACCCCACCTCACCAGTAGATGTATTGGTTGGGATAGGAGTCCTCTTCGTAGATCACAGTTTCGGGGTAAGAAGCGTCACAAACAACCCGCCTGTCCCCACCTATCTAGGGCACTCCTTTGGCATCTAATAGCAGCATTTACAGTTTTCTACTATACCTGTCCACACCGCCATAACCCCTTAATTGTAGTCCTGGATGCCCTGGCCGTTTTCGGAGCCTTTTCCACCATGGCACGCTCCGCAACAATGATCTGCCGCTCCGCAAGATCTTGCAGAACAAAAAGAACAGAGAACACAGCACAGGCTACACCGCCGGGTCAGGGATTTCTTAGGTTGGGGTATACCATTGACTATCTAGGTGTACTCCAAAGAACACTTAACCGTCTGATGCATACCCTCAATGGTAACACCGCAACTAGAGTAGAGATCTCCCTCAATGATCTCATACCTCCAAACCCCACTCCCCTACCTGGGCTGAAACTTTCAAGAGCGTTTCTTTTAGCACATCGGCAGCCCAAATCCCCTATCCCAGAAGAGCTCCCCACCCTAAACCCCCGAGCTACACCGCCACGAACAGGGCGAAGAACATGTTTCAGAAATCAAGAGGGACTTAAGATTTCCTTCTCCAAAAAGGTTACAAAGCCAAAACGCCGTTTTGTTCAAAACAAGACGGGCTGTCACCCGCTTGGATCCCCTACCCTCCACCCTACCCACACCCAGCCTTACCCTGAAGGGGTCGGGCAGAAAGTTTCCAAGGCCACTGGGAATTCAATGAATTTAAAGAATACTTTCATTCTTGCTAGTAAGCCTACACCGCCTCAACGAGGCTTGCCGGGTGCCACTCCGGTGGTTAACGAAGAGTGTTTGTCCCCACCCCTTCCCGCCAAAGCTCTTTTAGGTCGGGGACCCGGGGCTCGCTGTCTACGTAGACGATACTATCGTCAGTGGCGGGGGTCCTTTAGGGCTAACATATTGCCAGGGAACACGGGAAACAACCTGGTAAAGGGAAGGGTTCCCTTGAAAGCAGATCATGGGAAAGACAGGAAGACAACCAATGCCGGAAATTTTCGTAGGCTCGTTCTTCGACAATCGGCAATTGGAGTTAGGAAGGGAAAGACCACAAAGCTAATGGCTACACCGCCCGTAGCTTATGGTTCTTCTCTTCGAATAGGCGCACAAAATGTTCAGGGAATGGCTGAACTCTTTAAGCATCAAGAGGTCCTCGCTCTCATGCGTACCCAGCACCTCGACGTTTTGATGTTAACGGAAACCCACTCTAAGTCATACTACTCATTTCAAAGTCAGGGCTACCTTTTTGTGGTTAATGGTAACAACAAGGACAAATGGTCAGGGGTCACAGCGGTTATATCGCCAAAAATGGTTCCTCATATTTGCAACATCATTCAACACACTTCTCGTATCTTACAAATTATCATCTCATCCAAATCAGGCTCCATTCATATTATTGGGGTGTATGCCCCACACGACAAATCGCAGGAAGAGGAGCGTAAGACCCCATTCTGGAACATGCTGGAAGACATCCTAACAACAATTCCACAACCTGAGCCGGTTTACGTGGTAGGAGACTACAACGTCAGGTTACAAGGTAGGTTTTCTGCCGAGCAGGATTTTTTGGGGCCTCATATCTACGGTAAGGGCAAACTCGCTGCCAACACTAAAACGCACTCCAACCGCACATTCTACACTTCTTTGTTAAAATCCCTTGGATTTGCAGACGCTTTATCCTTTAAACAGTCCAACCTGACCAAGCATGTCACCTACAGGGATAAATTCTCACCTCCGGACAACTGGGACCAGTTCATTCTCGACCCCCTAATTCTTCTACAAATGTGGGATCGTTTTGCCACGCTCCCCTTGCCAGAGTCGGATCAGCTTTCGCTGGTTTCGGAGATTCGAGCGTTCCTGGGTTTAGATACCCTCCCTCCCAATAAACTGGCTACACCGCACATAGACCCTGTTCGCTTTCAAAGCTTGGACAGACTGATTACCCCTAGGAAATGGCTCCCCACGATCCGAAAAGTAAAAGCTGTACACAATACAGGTTTTCCGAGCGATCATTACCTACTTCTTACAGAGCTCAGCGTCCGGCTAGGGGCACGTAGGCAGAGGCAACCCAGACCCCCCCCCCCTGGAGTACAACGCCACCAGACAACAGCGCGAGAAGTTCAACAAAGAATTTAGGAACGCACTATATCTAGAGGATACCGAGGCTACACCGCCAAAACCTTCGCCTCCAGTCGAAGTTTATACCGATGGTTCAGGCTCGAGAGGTAGATGCACCAGTACAACGCCAGCCGGTTGGGGTTTCGTTACGGTAATAAATGGAGTCCCCACGCACAAAGCCAGGGGACCGGTAATTACGGGTACTTCGCCTTTTTCACTAGGAGCGGTGGTAGGTAGTAACAATACCGGAGAATTGTCCGCATGGATGGAAGCAGCGTTGTATTTACTGTCGATGGACCCTATCCCTCCCACCGTTACATTCTGCTTCGACAGTAAGTGGGTGGAAGGCATGGTTACAGGAGCATTTCGCCCGACTAGGCACAAAGCCATGGTCTACTCCGCCAAGCGTATTTATTCCCTACTAAAGGCCAGAACAACAATCAAATGGACCTGGGTTAAAGGCCACTCAGGACAAGAATATAATGACATGGCGGATGCACTTGCAGGACAAGCAAAACGAGATGGTGTACGGATAGGTGGCCGTTCTGAACAACACTTCTACCTCACCCCTACTAACCTCCCTTTGGCAGACGCACAAGCCCCCCACCCCATCATCAAAAACGCGCCGGATCGCATCTCACAGGCCCTATTGACGGCGGCAGAGAATACATTCGCTAAACTGCCGGTCAAACCCAGGACGTGCTGGATTACTCCAACACTTGCAGCGGACATCGAAGCAGTAAAACAGCGCAGAATACATGGAGACCCTCAGGCCACTCAGGAATACAAAAGGCTCAAAACGCAAGCCCGCAAAGTAAAACGCCAATGGCTAAGGGATCAGGTCCTGCAATCCCATAATCAGGGGTCACAAGCGCTTTGGCGGAACCTCCGTAAAATGAAAACGGGATTTAGAGAACGAAAATCCAGGCTAAAAAAGGAAGGTCGACCGGTACCTTGGGATAAACAGCACGAGGCGTTTGCAGATCACCTCGCCAATGTACAATGGGGTCCCACCACGGTCACGGCAGAAGAAAGAGAACTACTACGGGAGTCACCCTCTTTATACGCGCCCTCGGCTACACCGCCCCCACCCTTCACCCTGATAGAACTTTCCGAAGTTATCAAGCAATTACGAAAGGCTAAAGCGCCTGGTCCAGATAACATTCACAATGAGCTGGTGCTACTTCTGGACTACATCGGGGAACAACAGCTATTGGAAATGTTCAACGAATGCTTCAGTAGCGCAACGGTTCCCCAAGAGTGGAAAGAGGCTCTTATCGTTAGTATTTATAAAGGCAAAGGTTCGGATTCTGACCCTGCTAATTATAGGCCAATTTCCTTGCTAAATACTTTCTATAAGATCTACGCGGCATTACTTCAAAAAAGATTGGCTAAAGCGCACGATCATCAGCTTCGGAGCACGCAATTTGGTTTTAGGGCTAATAGATCCACGCAACAACCACTTTTCGTCCTACGCAGATTGCAAGACCTAGCGCTGAAAACAGGCTCTCCCTTTCAGCTGCTATTCCTAGATTGGAGAATGGCGTTCGACAAAGTTGATCATGATTCTATGATCATAGCACTGGAGCGCCTTGGAGTACACCGCCAATATGTCGACATTATTAGAGATCTTTACACCAACCAGTCATTCTATACGCGAGGACCCTTCGGGGACACCGCCAAGGCTACACCGCACACCGGTATTCGGCAAGGTTGCCCCCTAAGCCCGTATTTATTTATCATGGTTATGACAGTGCTTTTCTCTGATGTAGACCGCAGGCTCCGCATACATGGCACCCCCACTAACTCCTGGTCGGTAGGCAAACCAGTATACGATCTAGAATACGCTGATGACACGCTTCTCATTTCGGTTACAAAGCCACAAATGAACGACATACTTAAGGCAATTGAGGTAGAAGCCACCCTATACGGGATGCTTCTGAACAAAGAAAAAACAGTCTCTCTGGAGTACAACGCCGACGCCCCCCAGGTCCTATACTTTGCCGATGGCTCCCCGGTTCCCATAACCACTGACACTAAATATTTAGGCTCTCAGGTTACATGGGACAAGGCCACTAAGCATGCTATAGAAGCTCGTAAAGCCAAGGCGCACATTTCCTACATCAAACTCCAACATTTCTGGAGGTCACGCATCAATTCTAGAACTAAAACTAGAATCTTCCATGCCATAGTCTTGCCTATATTACTGTACGGATTGGATACGCTTACGCTGGAAATTAAGCACCTAAAGACCATAGACGCATGGTACCACAAATATCTTCGGAGAGCACTAGGAGTCAAGGATTCATATTATTCTCACATCTCGAATCGAAGGGTATGGACGCTAGCGGGCCGCCCCACGCTACCATCCCAAATTTTGACCTCTGCCCAGTTGAAGCAATTGGCAAATAGCTTGGCTACACCGCCCAACAATCCGGTGCATCATGTAGTATACTCTCCGGGTTGTAAAGATAGGATCAAATTCACGAAGTCTTCACACAGAGGACATCCCCAAAGATATTGGCTGGAACTCAATACCGAGTATGCATTACCGGTGCTTAAAGAATACATAAGGCTAAACCGCATAAACACGGAGGAGCAAAGGCAAGACTTCTTAGGCCTCAAACACCTCCTTAATAGGGACCCCCTCTTCCTGTCTTTCCTGGAATCTGCGCCGACGCGCTGCCCCCACTTGTTCAAAAGACACGCCAAAGCACTTGCATGCGCATGGCTGCCATAAAAAAAAAAACCCTAAACCCTAAACCCTAAACCCTTCAGCGCGGCTGCTCTGCTTGGCGGGCGGCAAAGAAAAGACACCCTGAGCCCCTGGCGCATCCGAATCTGCCACACGCCAGGCAATCAAGGCCGAGAGCCCGAGTCCTGGTGCTTTTGTTTGTTAAATGCAAGCTACATAAAACCATAAATCAATAAATAAATAATGACATATATATATATGTATATATAGATACACACATATAAATAAATAAATATATATATATATACATATGTATGTATATATATATATGTAAATATATATAGAGGTGTACATGTATATAGAGTTTAGGGTTAAGGGTTTAGGGTTCATGTATACAGATGTATGTACGTATGTAAAACACATATATTCTGATGTATATTGAGAATGGCACTGGTCATTCGTATGTAGTTTCATAGTTGTTGAATTTTAGCTACGTTTCTGTAGTTTTTATGCGCACATACAGACAGAATTTAAATCTTCGCTACTTCTGTGCTCTTTTGCAGCAAGTCCTTGTGCTGGCAGCTTTGGCGAAGCTGTAAACCCAATCATGCTTTCAGGCGGCGGGTGCCTCCCTAGCCCTGAAAGCCTAAGTTTAGGGTTTAGGGTTTAGGGTTTAGGGTTTAGGGTTTAGGGTTTAGGGCTAGAGTTTAGGGTTAAGGGTATAGGGGACCATGCTCCGTGGTCGCCGTGCAACTGCTAAGGTGCAGATGCTATCAAAGTCGCCTTCGGAGGTGGACAAGGCCTCAAGTGTCACGTTGAACTGATAAAACGTGCTGCCAGTGCAAGAATGTCGGGCTCAGAGCTCAGTACCCCAACTTAACACGATTCAGCACATGCTGGAAGAATCATGACAAGACTTGTTGCAGTCCCGGTCAACGTCTCCATACAAGAGACAAGTGATGCCAAGCAGACTGCAGGTCAAAACTGCTGGGCCTTGCTTTTGCGCTCTGGTTGTTTCTACAAGCTGTTCTACGAGGCCTTGAGAACTTGAGAATGGCGGTGACTTGCGATGCTGTGTGATGTTGCTTGCTAGCTTTCTTTGCTTGGGTCTTCTTAGTTAGCGTTTCGGGTTGTCATCGACGAGCCCAGATGCAACAAAAAACAAGGTTTTTCCTTTGCTTGAGTGGGCCCCTTCAAGACGAAGATGCCCAGACTGGACAAGGACGAGCCCGGCCCTTGATATGCTCAAGTTGAGAGATCCCGCCCTCTCCGCCATGCCAGGAACAGGCAGGAGCACGTTGGGGCTTGCAAACTTACGGACTGTAGCCCCCTCAGAACACATGTTCATCTTGTATGTTGCAAAACACCCAAGCGAGTGTTAAACATGTCGTTTACATTACGTTTACATGAACTTAGCGTAGAGTCGGTAACCTTGAACCTTTTTGGGGGTAGTATAATCCCCTTATAATCCCAAAGGTTAACCTTTAAATTCCCCCAGGTTACTGGACAACTAGGTAAAGGTTGCAAGGGAAGTGGATAGTAAACAAATCGTGGCCATGGCGAGCGCCAAGCTTTTGGAAGAAGCATGGGCTGCTCGAGAGTCACTGCTCAGGCGTGGGCAAATCGAAAGGATATCGTTGCAACCTGTTTTTGTAGGGTTGTCTGCGGTTTTTTCAGGGGCCTTTGAAGCCCTCAAGCAAGTTGCAAAGGAGTTTTGCCGGGTGCAAGTTTGTCGCAGTCCGGGCCCCACTTGGGAATGTGGGTTGGGAATCTGAAGGTTTGCGGACGAGGAGCATGAGCGCTGGCTTGAATCAGTCATGGACCGGTTCAACAGCATTGAGGAAGCCATCAAGGAGCGGCCGCGCATGTCGCTTGTTTCAGGAACCCTAAAGCCCAACCCTAAACCCTAGCAGAATCCCAAAATCCTAAACCCTAGCCCTCAACCCTAAACCCTAAAACCTTAACCCTCGCCCTAAACCCCAAACCCTAACCCTACCCTAAACCCTGGATCCATGGCTGTGTGCTCTCGAGGACTTCACTCCTCCAGCGCCTCCTGACACACATGAGGGGGGACGGACCAAGGCGCGGACCTGGGTGGGTTTCGGATTTAGGGTTTGGGGTTTAGGGTTCAGGGTTTAGGGTTCAGGGTTTAGGGTTTAGGGTTTAGGCGATAATAGGGTTCAGGGTTTAGGGTTTAGGTATAATTTGTTTAGGTATAATTGCCCTACTGTAAGAGTCCTAGAAAGCTGTACTGAGCTTTCTTGCTTTGCACCTGTGGGCTTGCGTAGTCTGTGGGGATGTTCGTGGGACGAGTCCTGAGCACTGCTGAAGTCCCCACTTGGAGGTTCACGGGTACTTATAAGTAGGGCTATGAGTAGGGTAACTGTGGTAAGAACCTTACTTAGGGTAATTCTAACCCCGCTTATAAGTACCCATGAACCTTCAAACCCTAAACCCTAAGCCCTAAACCCTAAGCCCTAAACCCTAAACCCTAAACCCTAAACCCTAAACCCTAAACCCTAAACCCTAAGCCCTAAGCCCTAAACCCTAAACCCTAAACCCTAAGCAACAAAACCCCTCCTGTGAGGCCTCTGGTGATGTGGGTCGGCAGATGCTGGCTATCCGGCCAACGCAACCACTGCGACTGGCGGAGCAGGCCATAGGATGGCGCCAAAAAGGGACTCAGAATGTTTAGGGTTTAGGGGCTAATTAGGGTTTAGGGTTTAGGGATCACGAACCCTACACATCGTGGCCCCGAGGCGGATCCTGTTCCGCCATCCCCATGTGCCATGAGCGACTTCCTCCAGCTCCTGTATCCCCCTTGGGAATGATTTTGCCAGGGTGACAAAATCTAAACCCTAACCCTAAGGATGAGACTTGACATAGACAGTTCCCTGCAGAGTGTCCGAGGGGTCAGCTAGGCGGATGGCATTAAAGAAGGCCCGGACCTAAACCCAAAGGGTACAACCTTAGGGGGGTGAGACTTGACATCTCAGGCTTTCCAAAGATGCTTCCTCCTGGACGAACGACCACACGGACAGAGCATCTCCGCATTCAATGGTGGATTGGCCCTCTGGTATCCAGGCCCGGGCCCGTTGTTCTTCCTCGGTAGGATTAGGGGGGAACCTGAAAAGGGAACCCTTCTCAACCCTCTTCTGGCCCTCTTAAACAGGGACCTTATTGCGAGGGTCTACATCCCCAAGGGTCTCCCTCATCCTATCCCCTAGTTCTAGAGCTTCAGCAGTTGAACGACAGTGAAGGGTGAGGTTACTGCAGTGACCAGATGTGGCAGTTTGGAGTCTAAGGTTTAGGGTTTAGGGTCATGCTGCCCCCGGCCCCTAGGAGAATAATAGTGGCCCCGGAAGGATAGGCCCAGGAGGCTGCGAGGATTGTGGGGGGACGCAGGCTACACACTGCAATTTTCGAAGCGATCTGAAGAAAGTCTTGCAGCAGAGGCTCCTGCAACAGCAAAGAGCCAGGCAGACTCACTGTTTGCAGGGGATTCAGCCATTCTGCACAAGTTTGCGCAGCAGGTTTCGTATTTCATGTCAACACTGCATAGAGGACACAGTGTTCGAGCCGACTGTTCTGCCTGGGCATCTCGCTTCCTCAGTTTTCCTCCTTGGCTGCAACCCTGTTGTGCGTGGTTAGGGTGGCAAGAAGAAACCTCGTGTCCTGGGCAGAACAACGTGTTCTGTTGGAAAAAGTGCGAACAGTCGGAAACGTTTCGTGACACAGCGCAGCAGCAAAGGAACCAACAGACGAGGTTCCTTCCAGGAATCATGTGTCCGAACGTTTCTAATTTCTCTCTGACCATCTGTGACACTTACCAAAAGACGTACGCCACCGGAGACATGTTTAGACAAGTTCTGTTGGAATTGAAAGACTTAAACACTTGGAGGTTAAGGGTACTTCTAGCCCCAATCACAACTCTACTTACAAGCCCCCTACGTCCTCTAAGTAGGTTCTAAGCAGACTTGTAATTGGGGCTATAAGCCCAGCTACCTCCACGCAGTTAGTACCCTTGGGGTGCCTTCATGAGGTTTAGGGTTTAGGGTCCGCTTGCCCCTACTTTTGCTGATGTCAAGAGACTAAAGGAGGGAACCTTGTCAGGAACCTTGGGTGTTATTTCGGGGTTGTTTAGGGGATACTGAGGTATATACAGGGGCTATATAAGGTATGTGTAGGGGTTAGATAGGGGAATAAGGTTAAGGGTCCCTTCTAGGGGTCCCTCCTTATTTCCCCCCTCTTCATGAATGGCATTCCCTGAAGGACACGCTGCAGCGCATGATCAGCCCGTCCGCCGACCGGATCGTGGCAAACAGGCTGTCAGTGGTGGGAAGGCCCTCAGACACTCAGAAGGATAGCTGCTGGGACCGGTTGGTCCTCTGCCTCGGCTTCCACCTCAACTACTTTGCGGCCGTCGTACTAGCCCTGAACCTACATCCCCCTTGGGATATATTTTTTAAAGATTTTTGTTGCTATAAAACCCAAGAAAAATGTTAAAAGTAATATTTTTTCATGAAGGTTCTAAGGGGGAGTAGAGGAACTTGGTCTTCATGTGCCTGGAGCTGGAGCTGCAGGGGAGAGAAGTCGGGCGATTTCTGGGCGCAGGGGAAGAGATGTACGACCTGGGCGACATGGGCCCCGCACTCCGACGTATTGACGTTGTGTCTATATCCCTCTTGGGAGTTTTTTTTAGTTATTCTGTTGATGTAAAACCCAAGAGGATATGAAGAGTAGTATTTTTGTTAAGGTTCTGAGGGGAGTAGAGGTGTTCGATTGCATATACATAGTGGAGCTATTGCTGCGAATCGGTCTTGAGCGGTGGCTCTTTTTCAGTGCCTGCGCGAATTGGTTTGACACTTCCCTCGTTGTAGCAGCCGCGTTTGATATTGGCCTCTTCTTGTTTGCTGATGCGGACGACAGTATGATGGCAGTGGCTTTCGCTCGAGCTGTGAACACGCTTCGGGCCATCCGCCTGCTTCGAATTTTTCGGCTGTTTCGAGGTTTCTGGGTATGCAGATGGCACGCTCTTGTCATAACAGTGGCAGTTACCTCATTTAGGCAATGTGTTTTTGGTTCGAGGTTCCTGGCCTCACTTCTACTAGTAGTGACCGTGTTTCAGTATACTGGGCATGCCCCAGCCCGAGAACCAGACATTGGGAATGTCTGTACGGCACGTGGCAGGCACCTTCTCCGAGTCAAAATCGCGTAGAAAGTCAGCCGTTAGCAAACCCTAAACCCAAGCTCTAAATCAGGGTTTAGGGTCTAGGGTTTAGGGTTTAGGGTTTAGGGTCTCCATGACAGCGAGCCCTTGGAATTTCTTATGCTTGCCCAGGCTTGCGAATCCTGATCAGGGCTTGCCACGCCTTTCTGCCCACTTTGGGCTGGCCCCTCGCCAGGGTTTAGGGTTTAGGGTTTAGGGTTTAGGGTTTAGGGTTTAGGGTTTAGGGTTTAGGGTCAGGGTTCAGGGTTCAGGGTTTACCCACTTGGGCTGGCCCCTCGCCAGGGTTCTAGGCAGGCCCTTGGGAATATTTTATATTTTCCCTTCTTGGGTTCAAGAGGATCCTATTCAGGAATATCTTTTCAGAGGGTAAGGGCCATCCAAGGTTTCCCTTGTGAAGACCCCAAGTCCCGTGCACCCAAAGGTTAAGAAGCACTTGGTACCCTTAAAGGTCCTAAACCCCTACACCAAATCTGTTAGGAGCATTTTGTGGGGCGTGAACTTGACAGCCACCCCCCCCCCCCCCCCCCCAAAGCTTGTGCTTTGTAGGTTACTGCTCTACAAGCCTCTTATGGGATCCTCCGGCAACCTAGACTCAAAGTGGGCTCTGGGTTCTTCATTTAAGGTATACCCTGTGGAGACGTTGGATGCTGGGTTTGGGCTCTCTTTTTGGGGGGATCAGACCTGCAGCGGGGGCACCCAAGGTCAATGGTTTTGCTTGGACTCTGCATGGTGATGAGTGGTCTCCTGGTGGGTTCATTGCTTCAGGCCTTCCTGTGGGACAATGTGCTTGCACTCGAGCATAAGCTTTGGGTGTTTGCGCGCTATGGCACCGCATATCGGTCCATCTATACGTTGTTCGAGATAACCTTCGCTGGTGTTCTGGCAGCACTAGTGTGTTTGTCTCCTCATCTTCATAGTGGTGATGGCCGTGACGATGTTGCAAGATGGAATCCTTAGCTACACTTCGGCGGTTTCTGCACGTTGGGTTGCCGATTGACTCTGCAGTTCCACTCATGTGTCGAGAAACTCGGCTTGTTCCTGCAATTACTTACCCACTTGTCCCGGCGCCTGATTCTGTATTCGCATGATGCGTAGTGAAGCTCGCCGGGCGAACCTTCGAAAGCAAATGCACAAGCAAAGTGATCCCGAAGCCCCACGCCCTCCACAAACTGCCTAAGACATCCTGCACGCACTGCATTCAAGGCAATTGGCCCACAAATGTCCGCCCTGTCCTTGAGAACGTCAGCGACATGTTTGTGACCCTTGGTGTTATAGCTCGTAGTGCAGTTTTGATGGAACGGACGGTTATACACCTACTGTCGCCTCCTTAACATCTGGGAGGTGTCCACAGATGCAATAAGAAGCAAGGATTCCATTCATCCTGTACATCACCATTGTAACCTTCGCCGCGTTGCGCGTCATCACGGCCGTATTCCTCAAGGCTTGCGTGATGGTCACTTGACACTTCACTTGGGATGTTCCCCCTTATACTGACAGTCCTTAAAAGGGATTGTTATACTACCCCCTACTTATACTATCAGTCCTTAAAAGGGATTATTGTACTCCCCCCACTACAATCCCGACTAAGGACTGTGAGTAGAAAGGGGAACATCCTAAGATGTCACTGCCACGGCCCCGCGCGTGTGTTCATCTTCCCAACAGGACACCTTGGAAGCCGCTGCGAACGATGCGGAGCACCAAGTCACAGAGAAGCTGAAGAGGAAAGCACAATACGCGCGGCCCTTGGAATGGCTACCCTGAACCTGATAAACCCTAAACCCTACACCCTAAACCGAGTCATCTGAGCCCACGGCAGACGACATCTGTGCCCACACGTGGTTTAGGTGGAGAAGCTGGAGGCCATGTTCAAGGCCATGGATGGGTTTAGGGTTTGGGGTTCAGGCCTTAGGGTCAAGGGTTTGGGGTTTAGGGTTTAGGGTTGGGGGCTATAGTTCCCGAAGATGCTCCCCTAAACCCTCTGAGAGCCTGCGGATAGGCGATCGATGACACCGGCAATGGCATGATCACCGAAGAGCGATTGAATGCCTTGCTGAGCAACTCGTGGCCCGGCCAAAGAGTCTCAGAGGGTTTCAGAAGGTTTAGGGTTTTATAGGGTTCAGGGCTTAGGGTTTGGGGTTTAGGGTTTAGGGGAGGGTTTCATAGGGTTTAGGGTTTATAGGGTTCAGGGCTTAGGGTTTTTTTAGGGTTAAGGGTTTATAGGGTTTTTGTCGGGTTTGGGGCCTGAGAGTCGTGAGCGTCTTTCATAAACAGCAATCCCAAGCCCTACCTTTTTCTGGGTGGGTCTCCATTGGCAATAGCTTACACGGGGTAGGTTCGGGGTCCTGTGTGTGCCTAAGCCCTCAACCCCTAAACCTTTCTACCCTAGACCCCTAGACGCTAAAAGCCCTAAAGTCCTGCACCCCTAAACCCCTAAACCCCTAAACCCCTAAACCCCTAAACCCCTAAACCCCTAAACCCTTAAACCCTCATGTCCTAAACACCAAAATCCTAAACCCCTACGAATCCCAGACCCATAAAGGCTTAAACCCCAAAACCTTAAGAGGACTGTGCGAGCTTATCTGGAGACGCTGGACCTGGCCGTGCCCGAGGGCACAGCCTTGTTCCATATCCTGGTGCCCCGGCAGAAGCTGCTCATCACTCCTGCGATTATAAATGTGTATACATATATGTATATATATATATATATACATCTGCTATGCTGCCACCCCCCCCTCCCCCATGCCCCTACCTTTCTGTGATTTTGAACACGTGTTTGAACCAATGGCTGTTTAACCAGGTGTGCTCATGTAATGCAGAGTTGCAGAGTGACGTCCTCTTGGCACACAATTCATGAAGACGATTGGGTGTTTCGAAGGGCCGGTTGCACACGCACGCATGTGCAATCCAGCAAGGACAATGGTGATGGCGAAGTCACATTGGAGGACGCGCAAGTGCCTGCGAAGGGGTTGCTGCACAGACTGAACCCTAAACCCGAAACCCCTGATGACCTAATCGCCTGGCACAGCAAGAGAAAGGAGTTTATCGATGGAATTCTACGGTGCAAAGGGCCAGCAAGGGCCATTGATCAGGCCGATGGGCATGAACTGCATCAGTTTGCTCATACTTGCTGGTCATTTCAGATACGAAAGGCTTGCTTCCCTAAGCCCTATAAACCCTAGCCCTATAAACCCTATAAACCCCTCATCCGTATTCACCCTATTGACCCTACAAACCCTAAAAACCTTATAAAACCCTACACGATGCAGGTTGCGCTCCACGCTGACATCAGGCAGCTGGATAACAAGCTCACTGTGGCGATGCAGTTGCGACTTGGCGCGCAGGATTGGCTGAGACAGTAATTTAGGGTTGAGGCTTTAGGGATAATTGAACTTGCAGGCGCGTAAGGAGGAGGGAAACACTTGCGAAAGCCGCGAGAGATGGCAGCAAGCCTGACTGGCTTGAATTTTGGACTCCCGGGCGTCGCGTGGTCCGTATCGTTGCCAAGCCTGTACGCATGTGGGACTGCCACCTGTAAAGCAAACCAATCATGTACATACATATATGAGAGAGGGACCTTTATGTACTATGTTGCTACCTGTTTTTCTATATGTATGGAGAACATATGGAAGAATTAAATGATTTGAATTATTTAAATTAGTTTTGAGGCCCGCGAATTTAAATAATTTAATTCGAGATTTAAATTATTTAAATTCGCGGGCCCGGAAACTAATTTAACTAATTTAAATACCGAATTAAATTATTTAAATTCACGGACCTCGAAACTAATTTAAATAATTTAAATCAGGATTTAAATTATTTAAATTATGTAAATTATCTAAATGGTCTGGGTTCGGAGAAATCCTCATTCTATTTTGAATTATTTAAATTATGTAAATTATTAAAATTCACGGGCTCGGAAAAGAATTTAAATAATTTAAATCGGGATTTGAATTATTTAAATTAGTTTCGAGGTCCGCGAATTTAAATAATTTAATTCGGGATTTAAATTATTTAAATTAGTTTCCGGGCCAGCGAATTTAAATAATTTAAAGAATCTAAATAGATCCAGATTTTCTCCCAGCACAGACCATTTAACTAATTTAAATAATTTAAATAATTTAAATAATTTAAATCCGGATTTGAATTATTTAAATTAGTTTGGAGGCCCGCGAATTTAAATAATTTAATTCGAGATTTAAATTATTTAAATTCGCGGGCCCGGAAACTAATTTAACTAATTTAAATACCGAATTAAATTATTTAAATTCGCGGGCCTCCAAACTAATTTAAATAATTCAAATCCTGATTTAAATTATTTAAATTATTTAAATTATTTAAATTAGTTAAATGGTCTGTGCTGGGAGAAAATCTGGATCTATTTAGATTCTTTAAATTATTTAAATTCGCGGGCCCGGAAACTAATTTAAATAATTTAAATCCCGAATTAAATTATTTAAATTAGTTTCCGGGCCCGCGAATTTAAATAATTTAATTCGGGATTTAAATTATTTAAATTAGTTTCCGGGCTCACGAATTTAAATAATTTAAAAAATCTAAATAGATCCAGATTTTCTCCCAGCACAGACCATTTAACTAATTTAAATAATTTAAATAATTTAAATCGGGATTTGAATTATTTAAATTAGTTTGGAGGCCCGCGAATTTAAATAATTTAATTCGAGATTTAAATTATTTAAATTCGCGGGCCCGGAAACGAATTTAACTAATTTAAATACCGAATTAAATTATTTAAATTCGCGGGCCTCCAAACTAATTTAAATAATTCAAATCCCGATTTAAATTATTTAAATTATTTAAATTATTTAAATTATTTAAATTAGTTAAATGGTCTGTGCTGGGAGAAAATCTGGATCTATTTAGATTCTTTAAATTATTTAAATTCGCGGGCCCGGAAACTAATTTAAATAATTTAAATCCCGAATTAAATTATTTAAATTAGTTTCCGGGCCCGCGAATTTAAATAATTTAATTCGGGATTTAAATTATTTAAATTAGTTTCCGGGCCCACGAATTTAAATAATTTAAAGAATCTAAATAGATCCAGATTTTCTCCCAGCACAGACCATTTAACTAATTTAAATAATTTAAATAATTTAAATAATTTAAATCGGGATTTGAATTATTTAAATTAGTTTGGAGGCCCGCGAATTTAAATAATTTAATTCGGTATTTAAATTAGTTAAATTAGTTTCCGGGCCCGCGAATTTAAATAATTTAAATCTCGAATTAAATTATTTAAATTCGCGGGCCTCCAAACTAATTTAAATAATTCAAATCCCGATTTAAATTATTTAAATTATTTAAATTATTTAAATTAGTTAAATGGTCTGTGCTGGGAGAAAATCTGGATCTATTTAGATTCTTTAAATTATTTAAATTCGCGGGCCCGGAAACTAATTTAAATAATTTAAATCCCGAATTAAATTATTTAAATTAGTTTCCGGGCCCGCGAATTTAAATAATTTAATTCGGGATTTAAATTATTTAAATTAGTTCCGGGCCCACGAATTTAAATAATTTAAAGAATCTAAATAGATCCAGATTTTCTCCCAGCACAGACCATTTAACTAATTTAAATAATTTAGATAATTTAAATAATTTAAATCAGGATTTGAATTATTTAAATTAGTTTGGAGGCCCGCGAATTTAAATAATTTAATTCGAGATTTAAATTATTTAAATTCGCGGGCCCGGAAACGAATTTAACTAATTTAAATACCGAATTAAATTATTTAAATTCGCGGGCCTCCAAACTAATTTAAATAATTCAAATCCTGATTTAAAATATTTAAATTATTTAAATTATTTAAATTAGTTAAATGGTCTCTGCTGGGAGAAAATCTGGATCTATTTAGATTCTTTAAATTATTTAAATTCGCGGGCCCGGAAACTAATTTAAATAATTCAAATCCCGAATTAAATTATTTAAATTAGTTTCCGGGCCCGCGAATTTAAATAATATAATTCGAGATTTAAACTATTTAAATTCGCGGGCCCGGAAACTAATTTAACTAATTTAAATACAGAATTAAATTATTTAAATTCGCGGGCCTCCAAACTAATTTAAATAATTCAAATCCCGATTTAAATTATTTAAAATATTTAAATTAGTTAAATGGTCTGTGCTGGGAGAAAATCTGGATCTATTTAGATTCTTTTAATTTTTTAAATTCGCGGGCCCGGAAACTAATTTAAATAATTTAAATCCCGAATTAAATTATTTAAATTAGTTTTGAGGCCCGCGAATTTAAATAATTTAATTCGAGATTTAAATTATTCAAATTCGCGGGCCCGGAAACTAATTTAACTAATTTAAATACAGAATTAAATTATTTAAATTCCCGGGCCTCGAAACTAATTCAAATAATTCAAATCAGGATTTAAATTATTTAAATTATTTAAATTATTTAAGTTATCTAAATGGTCTGGGTTCGGAGAAAGCCTCATTCGATTTGAATTATTTACATTATTTAAATTATTTAAGTTCACGAGCTCGGAAAAAATTTAAATAATTTAAATCGCGATTTGAATATTTAAATTAGTTTTGAGGCCCGCGAATTTACATAATTTAATTCGGGATTTAAATTATTTAAATTAGTTTCGAGGCGCGTGAATTTAAATAAATTAAAGAATTTAAATAGGTCGAGAATTTCTCCTAGCCGAAACCATTTAAATAATTTAAAAAACTTCACAAACTCAAATAATTTAAATAATTCAAATATCTTAAATCATTTAAATCTGGATTTGAATTATTTAGACTCTTTAGGGTTAGTAGCTTAAAACCCTATAGGGACCGGAAGGTATAATGATTTGAACTCTACAGCGCGCTTTTTTACATTAATATTAAAATAAAGTCTGGCGTCAGGTATGGTGGCTTTTGATTCTCACCATCGAATGCGCGGAGCCTACAGTGAATGCAGTGTTAACTCAACTCGGAGTACTGTTTTCGGTCTCCGGGAAAGCGGGGTACTGTTTTCGGTCCCTGAACACGGTGGTACTGCTTTCGGTCCACCGTCTCCCCCTCTCTTGTTTGTGTATTGTTATCTCGCCAACTGCACACTAAACAGCACAGACGACATGGTGGTACTGTTATCGGTCCACCGTGTTTGTGCTTAAACTATTACAACAACATGAAACATATCATATTCTTTTTACATGTGCTGTAACTTCTAGGACATACATATGGCCGCATGCCAGTATTGATTGCTTGTAATAGGGCCGCGGCCCGCACACGCGACATACCCCATTACGGAGGCTATGCATCAACGGCCGGGGTTTTGCGACAGACGTGTTTGTTGTTGTCTGCAGGTTCCAAGTCTTGCTTATCCGGGTGTAAGTGTTCTTAAGTTTCAAAAAGCAAATATATATGTAACACTGAATTTTAAACCCCCCTAAACCCTTAAAGGCCGCGTATGTGGGGTGGTTCTAAGTCTTGCTTATCGGGGGGTAGATGTTCTTAAGTTTCAGGAACAAATATGTATGTAAGACCGAATTTTAAACCCTCTTAAACCCTTAAAGGCTGCGTATGTGGGGTGGTGCTAAGTCTTGCTTATCGGGGGGGAAGTGTTCGTCAGTTTCAAGAAGCAAATATATATGTAACACCGAATTTTAAACCCGCTTAAACCCTTAAAGGCTGCGTATGTGGGGTGGTCCCAAGTCTTGCTTATCGGGGGGTAGGTGTTCGTAAGTTTCAAGAAGCAAATATATATGTAACACTGAATTTTGAACCCCTTAAACCCTTAAAGGCTGCGTACGTGGGGTGGTTTTAAGTCCTGCTTATCGAGGTGGTAAGTGTTCGTAAGTTTCAACAAGCAAATTGTAAACCCCCTTAAACCCTTAAAGGCTGCGTATGTGGGGTGGTGCTAAGTCTTGCTTATCGGGGGGGAAGTGTTCGTAAGTTTCAAGAAGCAAATATATATGTAACACCGAATTTTAAACCCCCTTAAACCCTTAAAGGCGGCGTATGTGGGGTAGTTCCAAGTCTTGCTTATCGGGGGGGAAGTGTTCCTCAGTTTCAAGAAGCAAATATATATGTAACACCGAATTTTACACCCCCTTAAACCCTTAAAGGCGGCGTATGCGGGGTGGTTCTAAGTCTTGCTTATCGAGGGGTACGTGTTCGTCAGTTTCAAGAAGCAAATGTATATGTAACGCTCAATTTTATACCCCCTGAAACCCTTAAAGGCTGCGTATGTGGGGTGGTTCTAAGTCTTGCTTATCGGGGGGTAAGTGTTCGTCAGTTTCAAGAAGCAAATATATATGTAACACCGAATTTTAAACCCCCTTAAACCCTTAAAGGCGGCGTATGTGGGGTGGTTCCAAGTCTTGCTTATCGGGGGGTAGGTGTTCGTAAGTTTCAAGAAGCAAATATATATGTAACACTGAATTTTGAACCCCCTTAAACCCTTAAAGGCTGCGTATGTGGGGTGGTTCTAAGTCCTGCTTATCGAGGTGGTAAGTGTTCGTAAGTTTTAACAAGCAAATTGTAAACCCCCTTAAACCCTTAAAGGCTGCGTATGTGGGCTGGTGCTAAGTCTTGCTTATCGGGGGGGAAGTGTTCGTAAGTTTCAAGAAGCAAATATATATGTAACACCGAATTTTAAACCCCCTTAAACCCTTAAAGGCGGCGTATGTGGGGTAGTTCCAAGTCTTGCTTATCGGGGGGTAGGTGTTCGTAAGTTTCAAGAAGCAAATATATATGTAACACTGAATTTTGAACCCCCTTAAACCCTTAGAGGCTGCGTATGTGGGGTGGTTCTCAGTCCTGCTTGTCGAGGTGGTAAGTGTTAGTAAGTTTCAACAAGCAAATTGTAAACCCCCTTAAACCTTTAAAGACTGCGTATGTGGGGTGGTTCTAAGTTTTGCTTATCGGGAGCTAAGTGTCCGTAAGTTTCAAGAAGCAAATATCTATGTAACACCGAATTTTAAACCCCCCTTAAACCCTTAAAGGCTGCGTATGCGGGGTGGTTCTACGTCTTGCTTATCGAGGGGTAAATATTCGTCAGTTTCAAGAAGCAAATATATATGTAACGCTCAATTTTATACCCCCTGAAACCCTTAAAGGCTGCGTATGTGGGGTGGTTCTAAGTCTTGCTTATCGGGGGATAAGTGTTCGTGATTTTCAAGAAGCAAATGTATATGTAACCCTGAATTTTAGACCCTCTTAAACCCTTAAAGGCTGCGTATGTGGGGTGGTTCTAGGTCTTGCTTACCGGGGTGTAAGTGTTCGTAAATTTCAAGAAGCTGTGAGGGTTCCAGGTCTTGCTTGTCGCGGCCAGCCCCACTAGGTCCTCAACAGGGGAACTTTCTAGGCTTTCGGCAAGACACCCCCGAAGCCTGAAACCCGAAATTCCCCAACATCTGTGTTAAAGCAAGCGATATACCTTAAACGTATGTACTTAAGGTCCTAGATTTTTTTTGCTTTATGATACTTAAAGAACCCCATACAATAAGAGCGCGCAACATGACGCATTCCATGTTGTGGAGTGTATAAATGCCTTTTGTCTATGGGCAAAAAAATGACACATGTCAGGCCCTGAACTGCGTCATCTTCTTCGTGAAAGACGAAGCATGACAGGACACATCTCAAGTCCTGACTATGTCATTGTTGTCCAGTAGAGGGCGACGCATAACAAATGAAGTCCAAAAAGATTGGCCCAGAGAATTTTACGGCTATTATGGTGTTGTCCGCTGGGATAAATGTTGGAACAAGAATTATCAGGGAGGTTTCAGGGACCACGACTAGTTTCATGGTTGTTATGGTTCTTAAGGTTACTAATCCCATTGTGTTTTTGTTAGTTCGTTTTTCAGCTTCAGGCTAGATGGCGAAGAGTAAAGAACAAGAAACCCTGAAAACATTTAGGGTGCGGTTGCAGCCATAACTTTCTTGACTTGACGAGGACAATGCTGGCTTTTGTGACTTCAAGTGCAGTACTGAACAATGGATTTAAGGTTTGAGATTTGAGAGTACGGTTCTTAGACGGACAAGGCTTCGACAATTGCGGGCTTTGGGTATTGGAGTTCAGACGCTGGCGTTAGCGAGTGCACCATCTCGTCATGCTTCGACTGCATCAAGCCTTTGCTCAAGTTGTACGTCTTTTCTTCAGCGTTCTTGCGTTGTACCTCGCAGGCCAGCCTTTGCAGATTGCAGATTGAGCATCTGCAAGAAATTTATTTCTTTCGTTATAAATATTCAGGCGTCATGGGGAAGAGCAAGAAGCGCCAGTCGGGCAAGGACAAGAAACACCAGTCGCCGCACACGACGTGGAAGAAGAACCCCTTCGAGCGATGGCTCTCCTCTTAGTTTTTTTTTTAATTTTTTCGGCGACTTTGGCTCTGCATGTTAAAATCAAGTTGATAAGGAACACCAGGAGTCCTTTCGCCAGGAAAAGAAGCAAGAGGAAGAGAACAAGAACAAGGCCATTCGACTGTAGACGTTCATACGAACTGGAGCATAGTATCTCTAACTGCAAGAATTTGTTTACATGAAGAGCAATATTACTATGCTAAGGAAATAGAGTTTTGTGCACTGCGCTGGAGGTGAAGTCTATCATGAAGAAGACCCCGGAGCCTGCAAAGCAGATCCATTTCAAGGATGCGCCGAAGGCTGGCGTGAGCGATTAGAATGCTTAGTCGTAGTGTACGTTTCTCTAAGGTCATGATGGTGGACTCCTACAAGCACGAGAAACAGCTGTGGCTGTTCGCTTATTTTTTATGTTTAGACATGTTGAGACTTCCTGGAATGTCGGTATGCTCGTCTAGATTTTCACGAGGCACCACAACGACTGGCGCAATCCGCTTGTTTTGTGCAATACTTGCGGGCTCCGCCAGCATTTCTGGCAGGGCCGCATGGAGGCAGCGAAACAACCGCATCCGTATTGACAATGATGTTTTAAATTTTACGTTGTCATGAGGGAGCTCCGGGAAAGTGTCATTTTGCTCAGTGGAAGTCGCCAGCTCATTGCCGAATTAATCTTTTTACGCTGTTTTCATCTCTTAACGCTTGAAGTACCCCCCCCCCCGCAATGAGGTTCGTCTGCGGACAATGTCTTCTTCAGCCTGCATCGAAGCTTCACTCAACGCAGCCCGTCCTAATCAGATGTCTTAGTCATAAGAAGATTTTATCGCACCAGCGCAATCTAAGGTCGAGTAACCTGAGACGCTGATCGCAGAGCAGCAAGGCGATGCGGCGCCAAAAAAAAAGGCAAACCTTGCCTGAGTGCTGCGAATGCAACACTTGCGCTTCAATTCAGCAGTCTCGTCAGGCGCTTCTTGCTAGTATTTAAATTAAATTACAATTTAGTGATATATACATGAGGATAAAGAGACTTGCCGCAACATTTTCAGCTCAAGTTGCTTGTGTCAACTCAAGCAGACTCGCCGGGAGTGACTTGCTTAAATTTATGAGTGTACTTCTTTCTTTTAACATTCGGCCGATGTATACTTGATCGCGTTCACACCTTGGGGCAGACAACTGAACTGTGAAAGCGTACAGAAACATATTCATGTGCATGTTACATTTTTAAATGAGGCGCACCGAGAAGCACATGTGCCTCGGCAAAATTATATTTTTAGTTGCAAGGATGAATACATCATGCATTAACCTAAGGTCTTCGACGATGCGCTGGTCGAAAATGCGATGGTTGATGGATGAAGATGAGCCTCCAAGCTTGACCTGTTCGTGTGGTTGCATTCGCTTGTCTAAAAGATCGTCAGGCTGGACGTTGACTTCGAGTCAAAGAACATATCATCTTCTGCGAGCAGTTCCTTGCTAGACAACTCTACACAACAAGCTACAGCCAAAAAAATGAAGAAAACCAGGACGCGCGGTGCGTGTCCCTCGCTGGCGAGACGACGTGTGACTTGACTTTAAGCAAATAAGTGCAAGGATCTGATCTCAAAGTCTGTGCTGAGGACGTCGGACGCCGTGATCACGCCCGCCGAATTTTTAAAGCAGCAGTTGAGCTAATTTTTGTCAAAATTCCGATAGGCAATAAGCCATTTCAGTAAGGCGCGCTGCCACTGGCCTGGCAGACGACTGCGAAGCAAAAGATCTGTGCTTGCCTCAGTACGGCCTGAACTATTTCATTTATATGTGTAAACTTTTCAAATAAGGAAATTCAAAGACGGACGTCGCCGTCGCGCAGTTACGTGTCAGGAACTTACTACAAAAACTTAAACAAGAATATCACGATCCGTTTTTTTTAGGGCTAATCGGTCCTGACGGACGACTGACAAGGAGAGTGCTGGTTGAAAAAGTTGTGTTGAGTTTTGATTTCTCGTCATATATACTTATCCGTGCATGACAAGCAGGACGAACGTGGTGTTGAAGAAGATCCGTTTGGACGCTGGTCCTGAGGTCAACGACGAGCTGCACCCTAGACGAGAGTTTGCAGTGACATTTTTCTTTTCAAATGTGCGCTTAGACTTTAACGCCATGTCATGTTGGCGTATCTGCCAGGAAACCGGAAGATGAGTGTATGCAAACGCGGCGACTTCTCAACATGGAGTGGGGGTCTTAATTCTTGTACACAAACCATAACTAAATGTTTCTCCCAACATAATGCGGCGGCCGAGGATTGCAGGCATCCACCACTGGCATCTTTTCCAGACACCTGTCTAGTATTTAGTTTAGAATAAGATACCCCTGCTGCCCCATTCATGCAGCTGTGCTCGTAGGTCAGCCTCTGTGACGCACCCGAGCATCCTCAAGCTCGTCGAGATGGAGTAAAGGCCTCAGTTCCTGTAAGACCGCATGATAACATCACCGCACGCGCGTATATTGTCTAAGGTCTCGTGCAGCTGACCACTGCTCTGACATTGTCTGGACCTGGAGGTTGCAAGAACGTTAATATTCTTAACATACATAAATATGTGACAATTATACATTTCTATAAGAAATTTTATCAAGCATATATGTCTTCAGGTCGACCGCTGCAACAAATCCAAATATCGACGATGAGATCTTCAGCCTTCCTCGCGGACAGCATCAGTGTGGCTTAGCTTGTATTATTATTTTATTTTCGTATCATTGATAAAATTAATATTTTTAGTAATACTAGTATTATTATAACTATTTGTCTTATTAAAATATAATCGAAAACAATGCATTACCATGACTGCAAGGAAGCCCATCGGGTTTTGCTTGAAGATGGACAGTATCTTTACTTGGTGTTTCTGAGCTGCATCTAAGATTCGAATGTCTCTCTACAATCCTGCACGCTTCAATTTTTAAGGCGACACTTTGGCGAAGAATATAATTTTTCGGACCTTTACGACAAAGAAGACTGCAACGACAAAGGCTCATCGAGTTCTTGTTCTGTGTGAGTTCTTTTTCTTGCGCTAGGAATTAAAAGAGGCATGCTCATGGTCAAGATTGTCGCGATTCTCCTGGTACAAGGGCTTTGCGCGCAAAGGACTCGTCTGATGAGCAGACTTACGTGCGAATAATATTAAATTACATGTCATCGAGATTTGCATTGATGCGGAAAGGACGTAATTCGTACTACGTCCGAAACAATATTCCCAGGCGTCGACGTCGAGGCGGCATAAAATACTAGACCACACAGACTCATCATGAGTCCTTGCGTTTACGCAGATGCTGTGGTTCGCCCCGAGAAGAGAAACTTGGCATTCGTTGTTAATCCTGCGCGCAGCAAGAAGTTGAAACATAAAAGGATGATGATCTCCGACATACTCCCAGACCTTACACTTCGAATCCTGCAGCAAGGTTAATGGTCTTCGTTGCAAGTGTATAAAGGTTCGACTTCAAATCTGAATCAGTGGAATTTACGATCCTGAAATAATAAGACGCGAAATCATCTGACAGGATGACGATGGGGAAGATCTTGACTGAGCGTGTTCAGCTTTCACATGAGAGATCGAGTAGATGATTTATGCTGCCGAGATGCGGTAGGGCCACAGGAAAGGTTGTTCGGGAAGCTAAGCAGCTATGTTAACGAGTATCCCGAAGCTTCTCAAGTCTCGTTTTTGTTAGTTTTTTTCACAGGATTTAGAGTTTAACGTTGCTTCTCGGATTGCCTGGTAATTCTAAACCCTAGAGCATGAACTCTACATCTTAATCTTCAATACTAAAACCTAAACCCTAAACCCTAAGTCGAAATCTTTAAACCCAAAACATTGAAATGATAAACCTTAGAGTCTCAATCATATAATTAAAGTCACGCAAGAATCGAGTGACTCAAAGCTCCCAAGTATCGTTTTTTTCTGGATGTTGTTTTTTCTTTAGGGTTTAGAGTTTTACGGTGCTTCTCAGACTGTCTGGAGATGAATGGCCCTTGCTGGATCTCAGACGTCGAGGCATTCAAGCATAGGTTCCTGGATGCCAGAGCTAATTCTGCAGGATGTGGACAGTCAGATCTCTAGAGCGCGAGCCACTACCATCTACAGGAAGAAAAGGAGACAAGCACATCCAGAGATGCTGGACTCAGAGCTGCTCGCAGCATGTTAGTTTTCCAAGCACAGCTCTGAGCAAGAAAGCTGGAAGGCGTCTTAGATGAGGATCACGACCTTCAGGGTTAGGGGTTAAATATGAGAGTTCAAGGGGTCAGGGTTAAGGCTCAGAGTGTTTCAAGGCGGAGGGTTTAATGTTTTCGATTTAGGATTCGGAATTAAGGGTTTAAAGTTGAGGGTGCAAGGCTTAAAATCTAGGGAGTAGAAACTGACGAGGAATGTTAGACAGGTGGAGATGTATGATCAGCTCCGAGCTCGAGCTCAGTCTCAGGACTCTCTCCATCTGTATCTTCATCTACGCGGGGAGTTTGTTTAGTAAAGTAAGGCCCTTGTGGGTTTAAGGTTCAGGGCTTAGAGTTCAAGGTTTACAGTTTAAAGTTTAGGGTTTAGGGTCTATGGCTTATGGTTTTGTGGATAAGGTCTCTCTGGAACCTCAACTGGCCGGGCGCAGATGAGCAGAGACCCTTTTTAAGCTGCATCATAGAAGGGGCTAAACCTAAAACCCAACAACCCGAACCTTTAACTATAAACCCTAAACCTTCACCCTAAACCTAAACCCGAAACCCTAAAACCTAAACCCTATACCCTAAACCATAAACTTAAAACCCTAAACCTTAAACCCTAAACCCTAAGCCATAAACCTTGTAGGTTAAAGCCTAAACCGTGCAGTTTGTTTTTGCCATGTACAGCTTATCTGAAGCGCGAGCCATCACGACTTATCTTAGTAAAAGCGACACACATAAGCAGCAATGATGGACTCGCAGCTACTCGCAGCAAGTCAGTGTTTCAAGCAAAGCTATGAGCAAGGAAGTGAGAAGATGCATCGGACTACAGTCACGACCCTAGAGCTGAACGTTAAAAGTTCGGACTTCGTGGGTTTAAGGTTAACTGTTACAGGTTTCAAGGTTTAGGAGCAGATTTTAAAGATTAGGTTTAAGAAGTTAGGGTTCAGGGCTCAGAGTTTAAGGTTTCAGGTTCAGCACAAAGAAACGCTGAGGAATGTTAAAGAGGTGGAGACGTATGAGCATTTCCGAGCACAAGCTGAGTTTAACGGCTCTCCTGATCTGTTTTTGTCTGCGCTAGGAGTGTGTCTACTAAAGTGAGGCCCTTGTGAGTTTGGGGTTTTGGGCTTAGTAAATCCTGCAGGAAGTAGTGGCTTTGTGTTTCAATGCGGACAATCAGATGACAATCAGATCTCTAGAGCACGAGCCAGTATCGTCTAGAACAAGAAAAGGCGACAAGAACATGCAGAGATGCTGGACTCTCAGCTACTCGCAGCATGTTAGTTTTGCAAGCACAGCCCGCAGCAAGGAAGCTGGGAGGCGTCTTAGATCAGGATCACGACCTTAAGGGTTAGGGTTGAAATATGAGAGTTCAAGGGATTAGGGTTAAGGCTCCGAGTGTTTCAAGGTGGAGGATTTAATGTTTTCGACTTAGGATTCAAAGTTAAGGGTTTAAAGTTCAGGGTGTTAGGCTTAAAATCTAGGGAGTAGAAACTGATGAGGAATGTTAGACAGGTGTAGATGTATGAGCAGCTCCGAGCTCGAGCTCAGCTTATGACTTTCTTCATCTGTGTCTTCTTCTGCGCGGGGAGTTTTTGAAGTAAAGTAAGGCCCTTGTGGGTTTACGGTTTAGGGCTTAGAGTTCAAGGTTTAGGATTTAGAGGTTAAGGTTTAGGGTCTATGGCTTGTGGTTTAGTGAATAATGTCTCTCTGGAGCCTCAACTGGCCGGGCGCAGATGAGCAGAGACCCTTTTTAAGCTGCATCATAGAAGGGGCTAAACCTAAAACCCAACAACCCGAACCTTTAACTATAAACCCTAAGCCTATACCCTAAACCCGAAACTCTAAAATCTAAACCCTATCCCCTAAACCATAAACCTTAAACCTTAAACCCTAAACCATAAACCTTGAAGGTTTAAACCTAAACCGTGCATTTGTTTCTGCAATGTACAGACTATCCGAAGCGCGAGCCATCATGACTTACCTTGATAAAAGCGACACGCATAGGCAGAGATGATGGACTCGCAGGTACTCGCAGCACGCCTGTGTTTCAAGCACAGCCATGAGCAAGGAAGCGAGAAGATGCGTCGGATTACAGTCACGAGCCTAGGGGTGAAAGTTAAAAGTTAGGACTTCGCGAGTTTAAGGTTTACTTTTAAAGGTTTCAAGGTTAAGGGTCAAAAAATAAGGATTAGGTTTAAAGGGTTGAAGTTCAGGTTTCAAGGTTTAACGTTTCAGGTTTAGGGAGTAGAAAGCTGAGCTATACTTGAACAGATCGAGACATGTAGTGGACGCGTTCATTTAAGAGCATATATATTCCTATATTTATCGCGTTTGGCTTTGTTTATTTAAGAGGGCTTATATAAACTAAGCCAAAAGAACCCTAAAGGTCTCAGGCTCATACATATATATACATGTACACATACATATACATATACATATACATATACATATACATATACATATACATATACATGTACATGTACATGTACATGTACATGTACATGTATATATATACACACATTTATACACACATATATGTATATATACACGTATATGGCTCCTAGCTGCAAGCCCTCCCCCCCCCCCCCCATGGTTTACCTCGACCTGGGTGGTCTTCGTCGTGGTTTGCCACTTCGGTCACCACCCTCCTCCCCTCCGTGGCGTGGTGTTCCCTTCCCCCCCCACCCTCTTCCCCTTCCCCTTCCCCATCCCTTGCCCGTGTCATGTTCCCGTGTCGGTGCAAAAGGCGTGGCAGGACCACGATTTTGTTTTTTTGGATGCTAAGAGAAGCGTGGCGGAATGATTTTGTGAGTATGTTGAAGCTCGACATTGCGACGAAGAGTGTGGCAGGACCACAAATACGGCAAATACGGGCCAACATAGATCAACGGTGCGCAAAGTTTGGCGTGTCCGCGATTTTGCACGCGCGATCCTCGTGACCTGTCGTCTCCTTTCACCGACCTCTATGCCCAAGCATGGGTTTCCGCAAGATGAGCTGAAGGTGGCATACCCGGCTTAGGGTTTAGGGTTTAGGGTTTAGGGTTAGGGTTTAGGGTTTAGGGTTTAGGGTTCAGGGTTCAGGGTTTAGGGTTTAGGGTTTAGGGCTTAGGGTTTAGGGGGTATACCAGGAGGGTAGGCCCCGCGGATCCCGGATCCCATAGCGGGGGATGCTAGTATCGTACGGGCAGGTGGTGGCAACCGGGTCCTTGAGATCGAGGCGTAGAATGTTTGTGGTTGAGGGTTTAGTAGTTTCGTGCAGCAGCCGGGAGATCGTTGCGCAGTTCGTTTCTTATCCGACATCACTTCGTGCTATTCCGGTGCCTATACTCGTCTGTATCGCACCCAGGCTGAGCGAGCTGGAGAGGAATGATTCTGAATCGCCGATCGGATCCGGCTCGGTGTCTAATTATAAGCTGGACCACCGGACGAAGTCGAAGCCCAACAAGGTTGCTGCAACTCGAGCTGTTCTCTGGAAAGCTTTGTTCTTATCATCTTTCTACGTAGCATACGCCCGAACCACCGCATCCAGCAGCCTGACCCACTTTACGTAATCTTGCTTCAGGGTGTAGAGCCAGGATTCAGATTGGGCTTAGGTCTTCAGGGTTTTCTGGGAGGTTCAGGGTACTTCATGGTACTTCTAACCCCAATTATAACTGCACTTATAAGCCCCCTAAGTCGTCTAAGCAGGTGATAAGTACATTTATAGTTGAGGTTATAAGTACCCATGAACCTCCTAAAATTGTACAATATGGTACCCAACCCCAAACCCTAAAAACCCTAAACCCTAACCCTAAATCCAGTTTTTTCGAAGGAACATCTCCGCGTGTTCCACCTGGACCGCATGGACCCATCAGCATCCGCAGAAATAGATGTCACAAGGACTGGTTTAGGGTTTAAGGTTTATAGGGTGTGGGATTGTTCTTCTGTTGCTTTCAGGAGGCCACGGGAAGGCAGTCAAAGCAATTATCCCCGTGGTCATGTGGGCATTGCGTGCAGGCAAGTGCGATAGACGTTACTGCTGCGAAGCCTGCGAACTGAGCATTTTTCTTTCGTACGTTCACTCGTTCGTTCACTCTTTACCTTATTTCGTGTGTTCATTGCGTGCTCTCTTTTCTTCTTATTACGCAAGCACACTAATAATTCTTAATGTGCGAAATTAAAAGAGAAAAATACCGTGTTGGCGCACTTCGTTCATGTAATTCATGTGTCTTTTCCTCATTTCATTCGTTCATTCCTTGTAATTACATTCTCTACGTAGTAGTATGAAAGGAAAAGGAAATGGTATGAATGAGGGCGCATATGGGGGTTGGACGGAAGCGCCCAAAATGCTCTGCGCGTATTTCACTTCGCGCGTGCGTCAATTTCCCGCTCCGTTCATACATACACTCACTTCATATTTTTCGGAGCGGCCCAGCGAAGAGATCAGTTGTAACCGCTAGAAAGAACTGACAGAGGTGATGTAGCGGTTATAATAGTCTGAATGTAAGTGTTCTTTCTTCTTATTCCGCACGCGCAGAGAGGCAGAAGTTGGCAAGGGCAAAGGTGCCAAGCTGTGGTTATTGACATGGCGTCTGCCATGTTCCTTGCTGTGCTGGCGACTTCCACATTGATGGTTTTGTAGGTGCAATGAATGCACAAGGTTTGCTAAGGCCGTCGAAGTAGAATGGCTTTGCTGCTACGTAGGGGCTGCTGTATAATGCAAGATGCCGACTATAAAAAACTGCTGTTGCCCAGGATTCGATCGGCCAGGTCTGGTAAATCGGGATCCAGTACAAGTGAGGCGCGCTACAGCATCTTCTCGGTACTCTCGAACGTGCACGCAAGCTCACAAGCAGGATCACGAAAGAATTCGCAGCTGGGGGCACAAATCTGAATCAGGCGTTGGTCTGCAGGACCCGCCTAAGAGTGAAGGATTTTGCAACATCCAGCCTTGCTTTGAGGGGACTGTGTAAAATTTCGTATTTTCCCGGTTCATGATGCCATGTGAAGGCACATTGAACTTTGAACCCTTCTGGTTCAGTTTCGACAGCGTAGAACTTGTTTCACAACATGGCTGGTTGCAGCAACCAGGGAAACCTTGTAACTGTGTTGGGCCCCTCATTCGCTGGCTTCATAGGGAGCCAGCAAATCCTTGGCCCATATGTCTGAGCCATAGCTCGGGCTGCGGTGCAAATGAGCCTCGAGATTGGGGTTCACAGCCAACGCTGGCCAAGCATTTCCGCACGCCCGCGCGCCGAGAAGATGCCCGGTTGCGATATTTTTTTCGCGTCTTTGGTGCACGGAGGCAGATGCCCCTTTAAACTTTAAACCTCTGAACCATGCAGCCCGATTTCCATGACCTTTGCAGGTGGAGGGCGTCTGCAGCTTGGCAGATGCACTGTCCAGGTGCCGTCCTAGCTTTACAAAACTGGGTCTATTATCTAAATTATGGGAGTTTACGAAAGGGGTACCCAACAACAGAGACCCCCCAAATAGTAGGATTCGCGTATGATAAGGATAAGGCACCCCCAAGTTTGTGGCAACCCGGCAGCAAAAGGATTTGAAAAAATTTGCAGGAGGCCTGGATTTGGGTTTGTCGGTGGTTGAAAAGGGTCAGGGTTTTGTGGTAGTAGCCAGACAGATGCAGTCTTGAGGCGTTTTGCATTCGGCAACACGATGTAGTATCATTTTTTTTAAAGATGTTCATTGCCTCAGTGCTGCTGAGGGCTCAGCTAGGCACTGAACAGCGCCGGTACCACGTCTTGACAGGCAGCGGAAAGTTCGTCCACAGTTGGATGGATGGTTGAGTCAGAAGGCCAGCTACTCTCTTTCACGACTGAACCTTACTTGTTTCTTTGGCTACCCTGGAGTGTACGTGTCGTGGGTTGAGAGCTGTAGTTGCGTAGGCTGAAAGGTCACTGTCGTTGGAGAGAGTTATGGAATTGAGTTGTGCTCCTGTTGGCTGTAGGTTGCTCTCCTGATAAGTTGGATCTTACAAGTCAGGGGCGCTTTTGCGTAGATAGCGTCTGAGGTGTTCTGGATCCAGCATGACATGGGGCTTATGAGAGTCGAGAGCTGAGCACATGGCAAAGAACCATAAATCTTGAGAGGATGCTGCCATGTGGTTGAGCGCCTTCGCCTCAGCTTTGCAAATGTCGTCCATGTCCCAGCACATGAGGAAGCAACGGGAAACATAGTTTCCCCATACCTGGTTGGGAAGTAAAATTTCTTTTCTCTTATATAGTAGTGATGAAGGGAGTACACCCCTAAACCCTAATGTTGGACTCCCTTTATAGCGTCCAGGGCTCCCCCCCCCCCCCGGGCCCTCCCCCCAAAAAACAAGCAAGTTTGGGGGTGTTCGCAGATCCTCTAGAATCGAGGATTTGAGGGGAAGCCCTGAGGCTTGAGAGTCTAAGCTTTCCAGGCTTTGTGGCTCCCTCCGGACGAAGGCGGGAAACCGAAACAAGTCACCAAAGCGAATCAGGGCAGCTCATGGGCTGCTCCCTTGGAAAGCTGTTGAAATTGTGAAAGGAATTTAAGCCGGACACCGGAAAAAATTCCGGAGCTTCTTATTCATAACTACTTTTAGCTTTTGGCTCCGCGGTCTCCCACCCTTCCTCTCCGAGACCCCGGGCCGCGCACTTCGCATCATTGCGGACCACCCTCATCGATGGGGGGGGCGGGGGGTCGTCAAAAAGTTTTCCGGAAAAGCGCCTAACGGCGGCCGCCGACACAAGAAGCGGGTCCAATCCAAGATTAACCCTTAAACCAAAGACTAGGCATTGACCATACTGCCTCAATCCTGTGTCAAACTTACCTGCACCAGTGCACATCAGCCCCAGGGCGACCATAGTTCACACTTTTACAAGGCATTGTTATTATTTTTGATGAATGTTGTTATTATTCTTATTATTCTTGTGATTATTATTGTTATTATTGTTTTTTATGATTTTCATTTTTTTATTATCATCATAATTGTTCAGATTCTTAATTCTATTATTGTCAGTTTTATTTTTGTTTTGAGGCCGCAAGAACAGCTTATCCCAATGCTGTTGGCTGGCGGCTAGCAGGAGCCAAGGAAAGAACTAGCCAACCGCAACGCGGAGGGAGAACTGCCCGTCCCAAAGCAAAGCTACGCAAGCAGTCAGAAGCAAAGCAAGCAGCGCAAGTAATCCGTCTGTGAGTTGCACATGTGGTCTTTTTTCTAATGCTATGGTGAGCACATGCTACGGAGTCCAAGCCGCCGAGGCACTGGACTCACTAGCCTTCAGCCCGGCTCCTACCGAGAGACCAGGTTGCTCCCCTGCAGGGAACATTGACATCGAAGCACTCAGCTGAGAGCCACGTCAGCGCTTGTCTTCAAGTTATATTCTATGAGATGTTCTCTTCTACCTGTTTATATGATGTCATATGAAGCAGGGTGTATATTTCTGTTTTTGGTGAGTGTATACAAGCTTCGTTTTTTCATATTGGTGAGTGTATATTCCTGGTGTCCTGTTGGGGGTACAAGAAATATATACCCTACTTCATATGATTTCATACAACGCAGCAGGATTTTTCATGGAACGCCGGTAAGGTCTGGATGCTTCAGAGGTCGAAGAAGCCTTTACAACCGTCTTCCTCTTCGGTTACTGGGCAGCCTTCCCAGTACAGATTTGCCAAAGCGAGAAGGGCTGAGAGGCCTTGGGGATAAGCATGGGTTTAGGGTTAGTTTAGGGTTTAGGGTTTAGGGTTTAGGGTTTAATTAGGGTTTAGGGTTTAGGCCCAATGGCTATGGCTCAAGCCATTTTGGCTCAAGGGCCATTTCTGCTACGAGGCCATCATCTGGCAAAATCCCAATTCGTGCATCCCCAAGTGAGCTGCAATGGAGCGACGGTTGACATCCTGTGTTGCCTACGCCTTGCGTGTATCCTACAAAATGGAGGTGCCAAGTGTGACAGAACACCTGAAGTCTGCGTTACACTGCGTTCGGACAGGATTTTGTACACATGTCCATCCGGATGAAGCTGTTGCCCAGCGCCAGATCGTCAGGTTGTATGATGCTTTGCACGATTGCAAGACGCAGCATTTTGCCGACGCGTCCATACAAACCGAAGCAAACATGTGCACTGAGATGGAGTGCAAGGCTGTTGCTGAAGGAGTGTTGAAGACTGCTCAGGCTCAATTCGAGAAGCTTCTTGTGCAGACAGAGATGATCATTCAAGACCGAGATGCAACCATTCACCGCATGGAGATTGATCTTGACTCACGGATTAGTCAGATGCAGGCACTGGTGCATGGTATGAAAGTCTCCACGGATGTATGTCTACCAGAAGTTGGGACTACTGCTCGGGCAAGCAGCGTCGCAACATCACGACCTCTTCATGAGAGTCTGCTGGACCTGCCGGAAGGAAATCATCAGTTCCTGATTGATCAACATAGGAAACATCGGATGGAGATGAAGCAAAGAAGGAAAGCAGAACGATTGCAGCGCCTACAGGAATATGGAGATGGATGAATGAATGTGTGTGTGTGAGTGTGCCTTGTGTTTCAAGCTTTAGTTCATGCCTCGTGATGCACGAGCCATATAGCACAGATTGCGTCAGATTGCGTGATGTGACTTCTGAGAAGTTGCATGTTTGCCGGCAGCCCCCCAAGTCCGTTGCTCAAAAGGGTTTGGGCCTCGGCAGGGAGTTGAATATCATCAAGAATAGCAACAGAGAGCTTGGAGGATCGCGAGAAAAGCCATCCCTTTTGCCAATCCCAGCTTAATCCCTGTTCCCCCGCTCCCCGTAAAGCACTAGCAAGCTTCCACCATTTTCGGATCTATAGGGCTCAGGGTTTCGGGTTTAGGGCCCTAAACCCTAAACCCTAAACCCCAAGCCCTTCAGCCGCCGTTTGGCCCAAACTCTCCGCAGCCGCAACGAAGGGACCGAGAAGGTGCTGGCCTGGGCCCAAAATAGCCTTCCTCAAGGGGTTTGGGGTTCTTGGTTTATGGGTTTAGGGTTTAGGGTTAGGGTTTAGGGTTTAGGGTTTAGGGTTTAGGGTTTAGGGTTTAGGGTTTAGGGTTTAGGGTTTAGGGTTTAGGGTTTAGGGTTTAGGGTTTAGGGTTTAGGGTTTAGGGTTTTCGAGGTTGCCCATGAATCCCATCAGGGGCCTTAGAAAGCAACTATAAAGATGCAGGCTTGGCCCTTCTTCAGGTTTAGAAGATGAAATGAGTTTCCTTGATGTCGAGTTGATTTGGCCGTCGCGCGTTGCAGCTTTCGGAACTGTAGGCACTGCGTTTAGGGTTCAGGGGGTTTAGGGTTTACGGTTTAGGCCTTATAACCGGCAGATTGAGGCACGTAAGGGAGTCCTCTGGCAAGAAAGGGTTTACATCTTTCCAGGCACCACTTTTGCATGAGCTTTCGAAGGGCTGACTTATTTCTTACAACCCCATGGCTCCTTGTGAGACACCCCTGAGGCAACTTCGCAAGTTACCTTCAAAGGGGTTCTTGTCGTGAGCTACGTCTTTTCGCCTACTCTCTCTGCGCGCATTCTAAGCCCTAAACCTCTAAGCCCCTAATCGCGCACTCCCAAGAATACAAAAAGTCGTAGTGACTTGTCGGTCATCCCGAAATGGCTACCTTGCAGTCTGGCTGGTCTGCGTTTAAACCCTGCCTAAACCCTAAACCCTAAACCCTAAACCCTAAACCCTAAACCCTAAACCCTGTGAGGCTTGCCGTCATGCTCCCCTTCTTGGCGCTGTTTGGCTTGACTGGCCTGGCAGCAGGCTTTCCGCACAAGCCTAAGTAACGTTTTGGGTTTAGGGCTTCTGAGGAATCAGGGTGGGCAGTGGGTGAGGAGTCCTGCAAAAGGGTTGAGGGCTTGGTGATTCGGAGGGCGGCAGTGGTGCATGAAGCTCCGCAGGAACCGTACATCAGCGTGCCTCCAAAAACCTTGCCACCGACAGCTTCTTGAAGCCGGTGGAGTATGAGCACACGCTGCGAGCGCTTTGGCTTGAGTTGCCCAGACATGCCCAGACGGTAGCCACAGCGCCAACGAGCCAGGGGGCCGCAGTGCGACTTTAGAGTTGCTGTAGAGGATTGCAAGCCTCCATTCAGCTCAGGTTTGCAACGCTTATCCCGGCACTGAGCGATTTGATGTGGAGATGGGTGGCGTCAGCATCATGACCGGGCCGCAGATGGCGTACCAGGAGATCGGGCTTTAGCTGGTCTTTCCTTGGCGGATCTGCAATTTGACAGTTGTAACACCATGAGCATGTCTTGCGCATTGCACTAGCCGTATGCACTACTTAGCAAGACACCATAGTTCACAGTGCACGACACCGTACTCTATACCTGCTTCCGCTTGGGTCAGTCAATGTCAAGCAATCGGCCTCGGCTTGGGTCAGTCAAGCAGCAGCGGCAGCACCACCACCATCACTTGTGTGCGGATCGAGCGCGCCCTCTACCCACAAGCGGTTCTTGGGAGTTTTCGTGCTCTTTTGCTGGCGTCCCTTCAGTCTTTAGGGATGCAGTATTTTGCTCGTGTGCCGCCCTCAGAAGTGGCTTAGCATGGATTGGTGTCATTTGCACAGTCAACATGTTGGCCCCCAAAAGTGGGGGAAAAGCAGTACTTCCAATGGAGCACCGAAATGTTGAACCTGTTGTTCCCGGGGAGGAGGTCTGCTACAAAGTCACGTTTGTCGGCTTATGCCGGATCACGCGACTTGTAACAACCCGATTTTGAAAGCCTTTAACCTCACAACTCGTCCACCCCCTTCCCGCCTTGTCCTTATACTGTTCTTCTTGTTCCTTCCTTATAATCAATTTCCTAGGTTGTGCTTTGGGACCATTCTTAATTTCCCTTCCTTCCTGAAACGGGAGCCTATTCATAAATAAATGGTTTTTCAAAGGGTTTAAAAGCACAACTCAGTTAAGTAGTCCTTTTGCAGCCAGGGAGGGGGGGTAGGCAGGCTCTGGGAGACCTCGTAAAGGGGTGTCCGGGGGGGGGGGGGGGGGGTTAGGGTTTAGGGTTTAGGGTTTAGGGTTTAGGGTTTAGGGTTTAGGGTTTAGGGTTTAGGGTTTAGGGTTTAGGGTGTAGGGGCACATCCACACCAGTTTTCGGTGCTGCACCATACCCTGATGGCGCCACGAGCTGTGGGTTCGGCCCTCAGCCTCCCAAAAGAAAGAGAGTTAAGATGGACAACGAAAAGCGCTGCACTGTCTGGCAAGAGCTGTTTGACAGCAAGTTTTTTTTTACGAACTAGGTTGAAGTCATGTCATGTTGAGTCAACCAGCAAAGGCCCGAAGAAGCCGACATGTTTCATGTGGACGGCTCACGACGGGGTGAGCATGAAGGGGTATACGCTTATTCTCTGTATACCCCCAAAAATATACCCGATATACCTAAGTCGCCCCTAAATCACCCCAAATAACCCTTAAGGCCCCTTATCGCCCCTAAATAACCCCAAATAACCCTTAAGGCCCCTTATCGCCCCTAAATAACCCCAAATAACCCTTAAGGCCCCTTATCGCCCGTAAATAACCCCAAATAACCCTTAAGGCCCCTTATCGCCCGTAAATAACCCCAAGTAACCCTTAAGGCCCCTTGTGCGTCTCTCCTTTTAGGCCCTTGAGAGCAGGCCTTCAGCCAACCCTGAACCCTAAACCCTAAACCCCCTAGAGGTCAGCGAGGCAGGTGGCAAAAAAGCCCTAAACCCTAAACCCTAAACCCTAAACCCTAAACCCTAAACCCTAAACCCTAAACCCTAAACCCTAAACCCTAAACCCTAAACCCTAAACCCTAAACCCAAACCCTTCAAAGCAGCGCCAGGAGTGTCAGCAGCTGAACTTGACGAAGCCGCTGATGCCGGGAGATCGCCTGGACTTCCGTGCGGACACTGGGCAAGGGGCAAGGGGAAGCAAAAAAAGAGGGCGCACGACCACCCGGTTTAGGGTTTAGGGTTTAGGGTTTAGGGTTTAGGGTTCAGGGTCGACGGCCGGGAATCGCAGGCTGTTCGGAGCCCGTGACTTCCCAGGACACACTATCGGTGGCGACCTTCACAGTCGACTCCCTGCCCAAGCAGTGTGGCAGCACAGGGCAGCATGTTGTTGGGTCCGGGCTTCGCTTCAGTGACCCTTGAGCAAAGCTCTGCTGCAGCATGTTTAGGGTTTAGGGTTTAGGGTTTAGGGTTTAGGGTTTAGGGTTTAGGGTTTAGGGTTTAGGTGACAGGAAGAGGCTAGAAGCTGAAATTCTGCAGGTACAACGCGGTCATGTACATTGTGGAACCTTGGCCGATCTTTGCCACCTGGAAAGCTTGCGTTCCTGTCTAGGCGATAGGTCAGGATTCCCCAGCAAGATGCCTGGAGTCATTCGACAAAACCGGAAGATACACACCGCTCCGCAGCCTAGCGAACTACGACAGATGTGCTGATGACTTGGGGGTTGACGATATTAGGGGTACCTTATTGGCGTCCCCAGCAAAATGGGATCCTAGTATTTGGGGGTCTATATTTCGCAAACCACCACTTTGCAACCACTCATACCTTTGTGTCTGCGGAGTCCTTCGAAGGGCCGCATGTGCCTTAGTTCAGGTCTATCGTCGCGGTGCCACCACCGACGCCGTGTCCTTCCAGTCGCACATGTTCGCCCGCTCAAAGACCCCGACTGCTTGTGGCAGTTCGCTCATGAGCTTGTCTTTGGTGGTATATGGTGGCATCCAGTGAGGGGGAGCAAGAGCCTACGAGCAAGCTGCAGTCGTAAAGCCGCGAACGTCTTCGCATGTTTTCCTGTTTGACTTCAGTCGTGCAGCGCTGAGCTTTGCAATGGCCCCCGTGACAGAATTACAGAAGGGCCAAGACATCACAAATGCTAGTCTGGCATAGTGGCCATATGACGGTCGTCGAGGCTCTTCTTAGGTGTGGGACAACTCAAGGGATAACCGCAAAAAACAAGTACATGTGTGTATATATATATATATATATATACACATATTTTTGGGTGTAACATGACAGGATTATATATCTACATATGGATATATATTGTATATGTATGTGTATCAATGTGAGTTTTTCGCTCGCAGGAATGCGCAAGTGGCCGTCCTGGACACTTACACGGGCGAGGCGAAGGCAGCGCTCCTGCTGGCCAACTCGACAGGCGGAAATAACCGGCTATTCCTTTTGTGGGTTCCTATAAAAGGATTGCACTCGTAGTATGTTTGGGGGATATTCGGGGTACCCCTACTTTGGGAAATGCGCATGTAGGGGATTATTTCTTGGGATGTTCCCCTTGACACTAACAGTCCTGAAGAGGGATTTGAATAGGGGGCGTACTATAATCCCTATTAAGGACTGTTAGTACAAGGGGGAACGTCCCCAACCCGAAACCATCGAAATTGATCCAGTTGCGCTCACAGCCAAGTCTCCTCCTGAACTTTTTGTTGCTTGTCAGTCTCAGAAGCACACACTTTCCTCAGAATCCAGTCTCCAAGTCTCCCCTTGTGGGTGCTGGAAAACTGGGATGTTCAGACGATGTGCTTCCAAAACTTGTCGGAGCAATGCAGAGTCAGTCAGTCTCATTGAAGGACAATGGGAAGGCACGGTCCTTCCTTTCGGCACCGCCTTCGGCGTTCCTGACGGTACGTACCAGGCTCGCACAGTTGCATGCCATCCAGCGCAGAAGGGGCGCCACAGCAGTCGCATTCTGTGGCGGGCAGCAAACCGCCCTTTGTTGTACAGGTTCTCCATGACTGGTCGATCACAGCAGCGTGGGTCTTTTGTCGGTTATGAAGGGTTGGTAGTTGTCCCAAGAGGTTACATGGCCAGTGCTGTAGATTGTGGCCCATTATGGGGATATACTTGTCGGTATGTCAGGATCCCCGAAAGGAACTCAGTGTAGAGGCCACAAAATCACCCAGCCGCCCCACTTGTGCGAGTTCTAGAAGCCCGATGCTTAGCCAAGAGCTTCGCCCAGAGCTGCATAGGTCATTCTCAGCGATGGCAGTGCCGAGTCAAAGATCCGTGCTCCGTTCACTGCGGTCAAGGGGGAAAGTTCCCAAGGCTGCAATGGTGATGAGGGGTAGTTGGAGGTTCGTGGGTACGGAGAAGTGGGATTATAAGTAGGGTAGCTATGGTTATAGCCTTATTTATGGTGCAGATATCCCTGCTTACAAGTACGCATGAAGCTTCAAGTAGACGTAGTGCCCAGCTTGATGGCACCACGGTACCATGTCAGAGGACCTGCATCTTGCGCCGCTTAGGCTACATCGTGCTTCGTACTGGAGTGACTGAGAAGGCGGCAAACAGCTCCAGCACCTGGGCATCAGCTGTTTTTCATCAACGTTCCGCCAGATCATGCCTATCTTGGGGGGGGTGGATCTAAGTTCTGGGTCCCTTGAGTCCTTGAGTGCACGAAAAATGGTGCTTCCGAGGCATCGCCTATCCACAGGACCTGGTTGTCTATCCCGTCACCAGCTCCGGCTGGGGACAGCGCAGCAGCGCTGCGCGCGTGTTGGCCGGGCTGCTGATACCGCTGTTGGCTTTCATCAGCTGCTTGTAAACTACTATTTGCATAGGAACTCCCCCCCCCCCAAAACGCAAGAATCCCTATGTTACCCTTGTAAGGAAGAATTTTTTTTTTTTTTTTTTGGGGGGGGGGGGGGGCCTTAAGCAATTCGTAGTAAAGATCGCGGGCGCGCCAGCTCTCCTGGCTATCGCTGCACCTACGCATGTGAAGGACATGAGGGCCGTAGATTGCTGTATGCAGCGGAGCGAAGCCCGGGAGAGAGGAGAAAGAGAACAAAACGCGCAATGCTGTGAAGGGTTCCAGGTTGCTGTCCTGACTGTCCCTGCTTTCGAATACTGCGCTTTGACCCTTCTAAAGCCTGAACCCTAAACCGTAAGCCTTGAAACCTAAACCCTAAACCCTAAACCCTGCAAAAAACCCTAGAAAATTCACACCTCGAGATCACTATATTTCGAGTATTACCATGTTGATGTACGTCTTGTATTGTATTATTCCTGTTAATATAGGGTAGCTTCTCTAAATTGAAATATTTGTCGTACCGAAAAGGGCTTCGACTCTCACACTAACAGGTCAGGGCCAGGAAACTTGTCCGAGAAACTAAGCCTGACAAAAGGGCCCTGGAGCAGGGTTTCGGGTTGACCAGAAGGGTATTTCCCAAAATAGACGTACCCCTTCTATACCCCAAAATGGAGAATAATCCCCTTAGAGGGACCCCCAAAAAGGGTACCCCTATCATCTAAACCTTAAACCCTAAACCCTTGAGCAACGGACTTTGGAGGCTGCCGGCAAACATGCAACTTCTCAGAACCCTAAACCCTAAACCCTAAACCCTAAACCCTAAACCCTAAACCCTAAACCCCCCAAAAAGAGCTGCTGAGAACTGAAAGCCAGCAGCGCTGTGCCCATCAAATCTCAGCCCCGGCCGACAATCAGGCCCGTCTCCGGTTCTGGATACTTTCCCTTTCCGGAAAACCCGACAAGTAGTACCAAGAGTGACCCGAAACCCTGAACCCTAAACCCTAAACCTTAAACCCCAAACCCTAAACCCTAAACCCTAAACCCTAAACCCTAGCGAAAAAAAAGCCACGCCAAGGCCTCCAAGACCTTGGCCCCGCAGGCCACTTCCAACCAAGCTGAGCTTCAGTGCATCGGAGGGTTTCGAGTTCAGGGTTTAGGGTTTAGGGTTTGGGTTTAGGGTTTCGGGTTTAGGGTTTAGGGTTTAGGGTTTAGGGTTTAGGGTTGAGGTTTTAGGGTTTAGGGTTTAGGGTTTTGCCTGAAGAACCCTAAACCTACTTGTTGTAGGGTAGGTGAATAGAACACCTTCGAGGATTTTTAGGTAACCTACAAAGAACTAGGTCTCGGGTTCTTAAGAAGTGCGGCTTGAGAGCAAGGATAGAATGCCATAAATAGATTTACATAGAGTTACAAGCTGTTATGATTCTTGTAATCAGTCTGATCGTCATAAAATCATGACCTTTGTTGTTGCTATTTGTGCTAAGCGTGCAATGTGCAAGGGACGTTCCGGTTGATGTTCCGCCCTTCTTCTTTTCGAGTTTCTGTTGCGTGGGGGGGGGGAGGCGTGTTCCGACTTCCCGGATACCAGAAGGGTTTCGACAGTCTTTTTGCAGGTCAAGCTGAGTGGCTTCGAAGCCAGCCACCGCAGTTCCAACGTGCAGGCAGCTATTCATCATGCTTCGGATGACATGACTAGAACAAGCTGTTAATGTTTCTTGTGCCATCGAGACTCACCTGGCTGAGGCAGCATTGGCGACGGATCTGCCGCGCGAGGCTTTCGTGCTACTTGTGCCTAGGCTCCCAGCCTCGCGGTTCACACGAAACGCCGGATCTGCAGGCAATGGAGTCGCTGCTGCAGGAGCTGACCGCAGAAGCCGCAAAGCGAGCTTCTGAGCAGTGTCGCAGACTGGGGCTTGACTGCCACTTACTGTTAGTATTGCTATTTATGATTATCATGATTATAATAATACTATTACTATTATTATTACTATTATTCCTACTACTATTATTATTATTATGATGATTGTGGAAACTCCTGGGGCAGCTTTCTTGTTTCCTGAAAAAGTCTTCCCAAACCTGACTGTGCGGATGCATTGTTGTGGCCAGAACATGCCAGGTAAGAAGGCTCGGCAGCAAGAGATGAGGACATTGGCACAGAACCATGGAAGTGGTTTCCAGTGGGTCGACAAGCTATACCAACAGATATATATGTACATATATATATATATATATCTATATATATATATATATCGTCTGTCATTGTGAAGATGCCTGAAAGAACACACTGCAACAGCGGATGAACGTCAGAACAAACTGCGTCTCGTGCTGGAGCCGAGTACGAGTAGAGCCGGACAAGCGTCAAACCACGTTGCTGAGGGTTTGGAGCAAAAAGGGCTTCGTGCCGGCTAGCATCAGAAGTCGGGGGTTCAACAAAAAGGGTTTAGGCTTCGGAAGTTAAGGCTTGCGGTCTGCGTCAGGACATCTTCCGCCAGCGTGGCCAGGGCCTGCCTGATCAGTTAGTTGACTTAGGCAACATCCGCGTGCTTCATCGCAAAAGTTCTCCAATGCTCAGTATGGCACAAGCAAGAGAAGTCCGCTCTCTGCCTTCGTTGCGCTTTCCTTGTTCGGCACAGGGGAGTCAGCCCAGGCCCAGAGTGTAATTTGAATTTCCGCGCGCATCGTTGTGTGTTGTGATTGAACCCTACAACCCTCACCATTGTTGGCCTGACAGTTCGCAGCGTTGGCTTCGTACACCGCGCCGCTTGATGAGAGATCCAGGTCCATGTCATCACGCAGAATTTGGCTCAGTTTGCCACTGCAGCGAGTTTCAGTTGGGATCCGCTTGGCTCTGCGCGGGAAGCTCAGTCTCGGCAAGCCGGCAGAATGCGTGAAATTGGTTCACGTCTACCAGTTGACAGCATCAAGTCGGGCTTTCCGTGTACCAAGTTGCGCGGAAACGCGCGCTCGGATCTTGTGTCATGCTTGAAGAAATCGGAGTTTACGAAAATAAGGGACCCCTAGTATAGACCCCCAAATAGTTGCAATATAAACCCCAATGAGGTAACCCGACATCTCGGAAACACCCAAGTACCAGCGAGCTCTGAAGGCTTCGATGTCTCCTGCCGTCACATGTCAAGATGATCTGGCATCTTGCACAACCTGCCAGTCAATGCAGTTGCCAGCGCCGCTTGGTCAGTGGTGTGATTACCTCTAGCCGAGCATAGGATTCATGGTGCGACTTCTATTTGCTCCATGCGGTTTAGGGTTTAGGGTTTAGGGTTTAGGGTTTAGGGTTTAGGGTTTAGGGTTTAGGGTTTGGAGCAGTAGGACCTGGGATACTTCAGATTCGCAGGAAGGGACGGGGGCGGGGGAGGCAGGGGCCGCAAATGCAGCGTCAAGCAGCCTCGCTTGCAGAGCGCAACAAGGTTCCTAGTTCCTAACTTCAAAAGATATCATGGTTTTCTGAAGAAGGCAGGTATCTGGAAGATTTCCGATTAGAAAGATTCGCCTCATCAACAAGTGGACGTCCTACAAAAAGACCGCAAGGGAAACTGAAAATCTCCTCTCTAACAATCCAGGAGCACGAACAACAAAAATCCCACCCCCGGCATCTCACGGGCGAACAAGTAAGTGCTCAAGAACCTCCCCCTCCCCAACAAAAAAAGAGAAAAAACATCTTTTGAGTGTAATATTGGGATGATTATCTTTTTTTCCGGGGGGGGGGGGGGGGTTATGAAGCAAATGGTAGATAAACGGCTCCAAACAAACCCGTAAGGCCTAAGACCAGCATTTCATATTAGGGGGTAGGGGGGTTATTCCATAGGCCCTTAGTGTGGGCCCCTTAAACGATCCCTTATATACCCTCTACAACCGGGCCCCCACTTCAGAACCCTGAAAGGGAGATGTGGGACCACATTAGGCGCCCATGTAACCCTAAAACCTAAACCCTCAACCCATGCAGTGTCATTTTTTTTGTGGGGGTGGGGGGGGGGGGGGGGGGGGTTAAGCACATGGTAGCGAAGGCAGTGCTATCCTGGTAAGGACCGTGGCTGGGCTGCAAGAGGCTTTGATCTTAGGGAGGTTTAGGGTTTTTGGGGTTTAGGGCTTAGGGTGACTGATAACACAGGGCCTTGGCACATAGAGGTTCGGGCTAAACCCTAACCCCAAACCCTGAACCCCAATCCGCCCATGGGACAGAGGTGCCTCCCCTGCCTTGTCCGAGTGTGAGCGATGAAACCCTATCCGAAGCCCCAAATCCACATGGCGCCCCTCGAAACTGTGGTCCTGCTTGGGGTCCTTCTTATAAGGCGGCCCCTAAACCCCTAAACCCTAAACCCTAAACCCTAAACCTTATAAACCCTAAACAGGGTGCCCAAACAGGGACCATGCTTTATAGCGGCTTTCCGTAGTTGCATCCTTAGGTTCCTTTCACTTTGGCGCAGATGTCGATGACCAGCAGTGCTTTGTTTCAAGCTCTCCGGTGGAGCACCAGGCGGGGATGTGGCTTTGGGGCACCCTGGGGTTTAGGGTTTGGGGTTTCGGGTTCAGGGTTTCGGGTTTAGGGTTTCGGGTTTCGGGTTTAGGGTTTCGGTGGGAGGGTTACTGGGCAGGGGTATGGGGCAACGAACTCCTGAGCTGAGAAGGGTATGAGCAGAGATATTTGGGAGCGTCCGAACTGAGACTAATTGAGCCTCACTTTCGCATCTCCTAGCTAGTTCCAAGAATCTTGGCGATTGCGGCATCCGCGATGCTGAAGACCCTCTTGATGACGCTAAGCCCTAAACCCTAAACCCTAAACCCTAAACCCTAAACCCTAAACCCTAAACCCTAAACCGCGACACGGGTGAGAAAAAAAACCCTAAACCCTAAACCCTTGGGCGACTTGGGGGTGGACCCACCCCCTGCGCACTCGTGGTCGCCATAAGGCCCTTGACATGGTGAGTTCTCTGCGTCGGCAGGGGGCCATGTGATAACAAGCCCCAAGAGGAACTGGAGATTGGGGAACTGGCCTGGCCTAGCCATATGTGGATGGGCAAAGCACATGCATGGCTGCGAGCGGCTGTGCACGGCCACGCGCGGAGCAATCCCCAAAAACTCGACGGTTGTTAAGTCGATCGGTGCGACAGGTGCGCAAAGTGCCCTAGCACGCGAAAAGTCGAACAAAAAGCGAAAAGGGTTTCAAGAAGTCGAAAAGCTCTATGCAGCAGTCGAGGTGGAGGATTTTCTTGAAGGGCACGCCTAGCGGTTGACAGGCTTCGCTTGCAGGTTCATGGGTTATAAGTAGGGACAGAAGTACCCCTAGACAAGGATATGGTCAGTTATAGTGATAGTTACCCTACTTGTAACCCTGCTTACAACTATCCATGAACCCCATCAAGTATGGGTTCAGGACCTTCGCATTCGAACGGCTAGAGTTTCAAGCAACAAATCAGGGTTCAGGGTTTTAGGGTTTTAGGGCTTGGGGCTTAGAATGTTTGAAGGAGAAGGTGAATGCTATGGCACGAATATGGCCGTTGATAGCTGCTCTCTCTGTGTGTGTGTGTGTGTGTGTTTTGCTTGTGGGTGCTTCTTGGCTGAATGTAGGGTACCCTACATGTACCTTTTAAGGCATTCTGTGGGGCTTTACATATAATTACCCTTCAAGGGATTGTATAGGGTACCTCAGGTTGTTTTGCTTCTTGATGGGTCTTCGCTCAAAGCGTGGTTGTTTTGCTTACTGGCCCGCCTTGGTGTCGCATCCCTAAACCCTAAACCCTAAACGATAAACCCTAAACCGTTCCCTGCGGCTAGGCGGGTGGCAAAAACCCTAAACCAGCATTCCCTCTTCAGTTGCCCCGTGGAGCATGGCTAGACGGGTGGCAAAAAACCCTAAACCCTAAACCCTAAACCCTAAAACCCAAACCCCAAACCCTAAACCCTAAACCCTATACCCTATACCCTATACCCTGAACCCTAACCATCTTCAGCTGCGCAGCGCGGATTGGTGCCGCAGAGCCCAATCCACACCCTCTTGTTCACCCCCTCCGTCACGCTTGAGGGCATGTGGAATGAGGTACCCTACATAATCCCTTAAAGGGTATATGTAGGGTACCCTACATAATCCCTTAAAGGGTATATGTAGGGTAATTACCCTATATAATCCCTTAAAGGGTATATGTAGGTAATTATACCCTATGTAATCCCTAAAAGGGTATATGTAGGGCCCCAGATTCCCTTAAATTCCCTCCTGGGTATGGCATGCCTGTTCCAGGCTCCCCCGCGCATTATGAGCCCAGCGGATCGAAAGGCAGTTGCTGGTCTGACACAGTTTAGGGTTTAGGGTTTGGGGTTTGGGGTTTGGGGTTTAGGGTTTAGGGTCAGTCTGCCATAGCTTATGCGATTCGTGCGATGTTCTGGGCTGTCACTAAGATGGAACTTGAAAAACTTGAGGTGGTGTGCAGATGGTTTTCGGATTCGCATGGGTCCAAACATGTGCCTGCACTAGGGTTTAGGGTTTAGGGTTTATAGGGTTTAGGGTTTAGGGTTTACAAGGTTCATATGGTCTATAGGGTTTATAGGGTTTATAGGGTTTATAGGGTTAGGGTGTAGGGTTAGGGTTAGGGTTTAGGGTTTAGGGTTTAGGGTTTAGGGTTTAGGGTTTAGGGTTTAGGGTTTAGGGTTTGGGTTTTAGGGTTTAGGGTTTAGGGTTTAGGGGCACGCTGCACCACTGCGCTGCTCAGGAGATGCAGAGCAAGTCAGCGCTGTCAGCGGCATGGCTGCCACAAGTCTAGAGAGGACGAGCATCCACCACCCACCATATGGGGGTTTACGATAGTCAGAACGGCCCCTAAAATAGACCCCCAAAGAGCAGGATCCCCTTAGAATAAGGACCCCAATAAGGTACCCAAGGTACCCCGAACATCGTAAATCCCCCTATCATTTCGTCCCTAGCGCCGATTTCATGAAGCACGAGCCCTGCAGGATCGTCGCGCTTGCAGTCGTGCGACAAAGGTCATCAGCAGCAAGCCCCCAAAGCAAGTTTGTGTTGGCCATATTGTTTCTAATCGATGGACATGTAGCATTCAGGCAGGATGAAGTGAACACAGGCGATCTCTCAAACTTTGACGTAGGGAGTTTGAGCTATGCGTGGCAGACGAGTCACTAGTCAAAGCAGCCAAGTCATTCTACGCCCGCCGTGTTGCCGGGTTGGCTCCAAGTGTTTGGCTCGCAGCTTCGCAGCAGATGGCTTGTCAGTGTTGCGTGGGCATTGCGTAGGTGTTCATGGGTTACTGACATCCCAGGACTCAGACGAGGAAAGCGAGGACGTCTGTGGTTGCGGCTTCGTGGCTATAGTTGCGGCCGTGTGCTTTGTGTACTTGGAGGTTCATGGTACTTATTAACCAATTATATCTGTACTTGTAACTGTACTTATAAGCCCCTGAAAGGCCCTAATATGGTTGTAAGTACCCAAGCAGATGTACTTGTCAATCACGTCTGGCATGCAGGTAGCCAGGTAGGAAGGCATCGTAACCTAACCTGCGCAGGACTCCGCACCAATGACGTACGGCGTACAAGCAGAACGTCACATGGTGGCACATGGTTTCTACAATTCTTGCATGTCTGTACATATAAACATGTGTATATGAATACTGTGTATGTGTAGGTATGTACGCACGTATGTATATCGAGAAACAGTTTTGACCGCGCACACACTCAAAGACCCAACAGCACAACGTCATATTCAGCGGTCATTGCATGCTTGATCGGGCACCCTGTCCTTTGGAGACTGAAGCCCGACGGTAGGATGACACCGATAGTATGTGTTGTTGGGAATGACGATTAGTATTTGTATTTATGTTAGTACGAAGGCGATGCTTGTCTGTATCAGTATTCAAACAAAGTTCGGTGACTTTGTTTGCTTACCTATATCTATCTATCTATCTATCTATACGTATATATATATATATGTATCTTACATATATATACATATATACATATATACATATATACAGATATACATATATATATATATAAGTGCATTTATACGTACAGGTACCAGAAACGTGCTCGTATCCTTGCGTGTTTGACTTGGCCGCAGGTTGGTATCGGGTGATTCAGAGGGCCCAGGATGGGCTATTGCACCCTGTAAAATCCCTTAAAAAGGCCCTTTATAGGGTTTAGGGTTTAGGCTTCATTATTGGGATTATAGGGCCTAACAGCCCATCCAGGGCTGCAGCATGCCAAGTCATAGTCAGGTGCCGACGCGCAGCCGCAGGCGAAGACGACGGGCGACGCAGATGAGCGCAAGCCACGCTAAAGAGGCAGGGCTTAGGGTTTAGGGTTTAGGGTTTAGGGTTTAGGGTTCAGGGTTTAGGGTTTAGGGTCTAGGGTCTAGGGTGTAGGGTTTAGAAGGCTACAATACCAACTCCGGTGACATCCATGGTTCTATGGCTCCTCTGGGCTCAGCAACCTGTACCACTAGCTCACCAAGGGTGCAGTAAGGTGCGTCTTGCAAGCCCTGACAGGGTGGACTGCCAGAGCTGATGCCGTGGTCACCACGGCGCATTTGCCATAGCTTGCAGTAGGCGGGTTGTCAGCGTTCTCCGCCACTTGAAATGCTGGAGGACCTGGCAGACCTAGCAACTTACCAGGTGGCGAATATGGACCCTGGTCTGAAACCAGAAGGGTCGTCGCCGCTTAGGTTTGTTTCGATTTGTTGTTTCTGAACCTAGATTTTGGGGTGGTGCTCAGCATCAATCAGCAGCTACGATGTTGGCGTGATGCTGCCTAGATGCCTTTTGATCGTGTCATGCCACTAAACGTGCGCACTGGGCGCCCGACCCCCGTTTTCTCGTAGGAACTCATGGTGCAAGATGCCCCAAGTCATCTGGGAAGCATCAGCAAAGATTACGCAGCCCCGCCCCAAATTTTGCCCGCTGTCTCTCCACAGCTCGATTGCCAAGAACGTGAAAGGTTCCTGTTTAAGTTGGCGGTGTCTTGTCTCCGCGACGTGCATGCGTGGAGAAGCGCTGGCTCTAGTGTTTAGGGTTTAGGGTTTAGGGTTTAGGGTTTGGGGTTTGGGGTTTGGGGTTTAGGGCAAAATAGGGTTTAGGGTTTAGGGGGGGTTTGCAGTGCTGGCGTGAGGCAGCTTTCTGGTTCCAAAAGGGGGGGTGTCTTGCAACAAGGCCCATTTCGGTGGCGCAAGTTGCCCCAAGCGATCCCAAGCATGAACCGAAACAGGGTCGACGAGTCTGACCACTTCTTGTCAGAACCACATAGCGATGTATATTTACGTCCACTGGCACGGCTTGGCAACAACGGACCGCGAAATCTGGCTCCCACACGTGTCGATTTCACAGTTTGCCCCAAATCCCAAAGCCTTGTGAAACAAGGCTTGAGTTTTTCAAAGTTTTTTGATCCCCCCCCCCCCTGCTCCCCCACAAATTGCGGCGCTCTCTCGCGAAATCCCGGTGACCTGGACCGCGCTGCCCCTTTTTCTTCATTTTTTTCGTGTTTTGTTGGGAGGGGAAGGGAGATCCTTGTTCCCCAAACTCCAAACACTTACATGTATATGTACCGGGATGCCAGTTTGGCATGTTGACAAGAGGTCGTATCCTTTTCGACTCGATTGGCGGCATGAGCTTTAAATCAGCCTATGGTGGGTTTCGAATGGCAATCGAGGAGTTGAGCCGCTTTTTGATAGGCGCAAAGAGCAGGGTGTCGTAGAGACTTGCTCAGCACGGTCCGACGCATGTTTTTCCCACCCGACGACGAGAGATGTTGGCACTCCCCTCAAGTCTCCCGTACCCTTTAAGGGCATATATATATATATCCCCCAATATACCCTTTAAAGGATTATATATTATGTACCCTTTAAGGGCAGCAACATCTGGCTGAACTGAGCGCGGACCATGCCGGCATGGTATTCTATTCGGCCCACCTTTTTCGCAACAATTCGAGTGCATTAAGTTCACGACAATCGCCGCATGATCCTGAACTGGCCGCCGGCCTTCATGCAATCTGGGGTAGCATTCATCTGCGTAAGTGGCATTTAAGAGCATGATGTTGCGCACCGTACATATATATATATATATTTATATACGAATGGTCCGGTGCCAGCAGCGGTTGGTGTTTACCCCGCAGCTTCGTCAGCTAGGCTGGTGACAACCAACAAAGAACCTGTATCCTCCTTTGGAATTATTGTGTTGTTTATATAAAACCCTTTTTTAAGGTTCTAAGGGGAGTATAGGAACTACCTCCTGCGGCCCCAGTCTGGCTCAGTGGGTCATGCGGAAGCGCACATCACAGTTTGACGACAGGTTTGGGAAGCAGACGTTACAGTGCAAGCTTGTGACATGGGCTTGCTGAAGCTTCGCCGCTGGAAGCTTCGGAATCAACTCCCGATACTTTCTTCAAGAGCCGGATGCTACATATATCTGCTGGGGTTCTGTTCAACGTGCACCCTGGACAAACTGACTGGGCCCTAAACCCTTAACCCTAAACCCCAAACCCCAGTTGCCTTAAATCATGCGAAGCTGCGCCGCTGCTTATTCCAAACAGCACACCTTGAGATTGGTCGCCTGGGAAGGCTGCACCTTCGGCAGAATGGTCGTGGTAAGCGCAGAGAGAGAGAGAGAGACCTAGGAGCGCACGTGGACCACCATTCTGTTCTCGGGATGCAGCAGAGCCCAACTGGGACCTCTGATTTTTCTCTACTTTTTAAAGAGACATTCAGCAGACAGGAGCCACTTCCTCCAGGGCGGCATGGATGCATGAGGCACGTTGCCAGGAGGTGCGATTTCTCTGCTGAGTCTCGCGGCATGCCCCGCAAGCACGTTTGTTTGCTTGCTTCTTGGTCTTCTTGCGATGCTGGAAAAACTGGCCGGAGGCCAGTTGCGTTTCGAAACTGTTTCAAGGTTGTAGGGATCCGAGAACCCACGGCTCGAGTTTGTGAAGGCGCAGTAGGAGATAGGAACCCAGGTCGATGCACCGTTTCACCTAAACCCTAAACCCTATAAACCCTTAGGGAGTAAATTACACCTTAAGAAAAGGGAGCCGATCTTCTCTGCGTCGAAGCTTTCGGGCTTGGACCCTTCCCGTGTCCTGGGCAAGGTTTGGATGGCTGGTGGAAGCCCAGAAGCTTCGGGGGTTTAGGGTTTTAGGGTTTAGGGTTTTGGGTTTTGGGTTTAGGGTTTAGGGTTAAGGGTTAAGGCCTTATCCGGGTTAAGGCCTTAACCCTTAGCCCTTAACCCTAAGTTGATATTGGGTTGAGGGGTAGAGGTGTGTGGGCCGGAGACTCAGCAGTCCTTGGTTTGGGTTGTTTAGAGGTTCTAGAGCATTCAGGATTTACAGGCTTTAGGGCTCGCGCTGCCGCTGCAGTGGATATGTGTAGAAACCCCACCGCTCCGCAAGTTCTGCTTACTGTCTAGGAAGCCTCATAGGAGTCGAAAGAGAGCCCACCCCACCGAAGCCCTAAACCCTAAACATGCCAATGCTTGGGCCATGGAGTTCTTGAGTAGAGTCTAATTGCCCACCTGTCTGTTCCACCTGGGACAGGCCACGCTCCCCCCCTTGCTCGCGTTTGTCAAAGGCATGTTGCTGAGGCTGAAGGAAGCCTAAGCATCGGATTGGAGCTGTGACCACCTCCTGTCCGAACTTGCGCACATGGCGAGATGCACCTCAAACTGCCGATTCCATGCCGTCGGCGCCCAAGCATTCTTTCACCTTGCCGTGCGTGCGTGCGTGCGTGCGTGCGTGCGTGCGTGGGTGTGTGTGTGTGTGTGTACATGGTTGAGAACTGCACCTGGACATGCTCCGAACACTATCCTTGATGTGCAAGAACGTCTCGGTTTGTTGCTCTCCTGCACGCGCCCGCTCGGCGTCACTTAGGTAGTGTGATGATGTCCACTTGAGAGCGCACATTTCCGCCAACACCTTTTCCCGTGCTTGGAGGCCCATGGGTAGTTCTAAGTAGGGTGGTTATAACCAGTTTTTAGTATAGTTACCCTACTTATAACCCTACCTACAACTACCCATTAACCTCCAAACAAGAGCTCATTGTCCAGAGTCTCGTGCCACGTCGACAGGGCCTGAGCCTGTTCGATCTGCCCTTAGTTCCATAGGGTTGCGACTTTCCCACATGGCGCAGAGATGAACGGTGATGTCTAGGCTTGGGCCAGGCCTCTTAAACAGCTCGCTCCGGGATGTTTGACGGCAAAAACTGCAGCAGACAGAGGCGAGAAGCCAAAATGAGCCAAACAGCCGCAGCACTGATTGTGGACTTTGTTCCGGTCTTCTTGCCAGGCGCATCTTCGACAGTTGGCCCACACGCTCATCCCATGATTACCACTACAGGTCAAAAAAGGCCCGTGGCGAGGTGGCCCTCACAGACGTGCCCGTGATCACCTCTGCCGCCATCCTTGCAGCATGGCCTGAACTGTAAGACGGCAGCCTTAAGACTGCTGCGTGAAGGGCCGCACCCAAGGCAGATGTACCAACGTTACCCCGATAGACATGGGGGATCACGATCTTAGGTTATCAGGGGGTACCTTCTTGGGGTCCATATTTATGGGAATCCTTCCTTATTGGGGTCTTTAAAGATAAGGGAATCCTACCTTATTGGGGTCCTCATTATAAGGGAATCCTACTGTTTGGGGTCTATTTTAGGGGTCCCTTATCTTCGTAAACTCCCATTGACATGGTTTTTTCAAGTCCTGTCCCATCAGCAAGCTGGGAGACACGTCCGATATGCCCCTTGTCCAGCTTCGAAGAACCCCTCGGTTTAGGGTTTAGGGTTTAGGGTTTAGGGTTTAGGGTTTAGGGTTTAGGGTTTAGGGTTTAGGGTTTAGGGTTTAGGGCTGTTGGCCCAGCCATGCGCCTCTCACGACGAAGCCGGCGACTGCGCTGCTGGGTACGCCTCCCAAGGCCCCCGTGCTGCTTCACGGGTGAGCTCATGTGAGCGATTCCCCTAAACCCTTAACCCTTAACCCTGAACCCTTAAACCCTTAAACCCTTAAATCCTTAGACCCTTAAACCCTCAACCCTTAAATCCTTAGACCCTTAGACCCTTAAATCCTTAAACCCTTAAACCCTTAAACCCATGTAGCGGCTTCCTCCAGAAGCACGTGGTTGGACATGGCTTGGTACCAGTAGCGATGCCGAGCGCGCTGGGCCATGCATGATTCCCTTAGACTCCCGAAGCTGCATTGCTAGTGACTGCTTCCAGCTCCTGCATGTTGACATGTGCAATCCGGTGTCCAGCCCATTGATTAACCCTAAACCCTAAACCCTGAAACCCTAAACCCTAAACCCTAAAACCCTAAACCCTAAACCCTAAATCCTAAACCCTAAACCCAAACCCTAAACCGATAGCCGTAGAAGTTTGGCGCCTGCCCAGGCGGCTCCCACGACAGACAAGGTGCAGCGGGAGGCAGTTTGTTAAGTAGGTAGGCATGTTGTACTTTGATGTGATCGCTCACATTCACTAATGTGTGCTGGGTCAACACCTTCCCGCACCTGCCGCGGGCCACCCTAAACCCTAAACCCTAAACCCTGAACCCTGAACCCTAGACCCTAAACCCTAAACCCTCAGGACTGCGCAGGATGACCCGAAAGACGAAGCGGATCAGGCCGCCCTGATTATCGAGCCGTCAAGCGATTTGGGGCCTAGAAGGAGTGTGATCCTTGCATCTTGCGTCTTGCTCCACTGGAATATACCCAAAGCCCTAAACCCTAAACCCTATACTGTAGAGCAGAAGTATCATGTTACTGAGCCAGGGAAGGGAAGCCTTCTTCCGCGGTCCAAGCGGTGGCATGCATCATGAGGCATTATGAGGATCCATGCCCGAGGCATGTAGAAGGCAGGACTGATCCGACAGCTCACAAGGCAACTCGCATCCCGGTCTTGACCCTTAAGTCTTAAGACGGTTTAGGGTTCATATAGGGTTTAGGGTTTAGGGTTAAGGGTTAAGGGTTAAGGGTTAAGGGTTAAGATTTCCGAAGTCCCCTCAAACATGAACCTTTGGGTGACTGCTGCCCGTCATGTCCCCGAGTCCCTGTGCGAGTGGCACGAGCCACGTTTGTGCCTTGACAACACACCAATGACTTTGGCCTCTTTGGCCCAATCACCAGCACTTGCACGGCTCGCACTGAACAATGCCACGCACTTGCCACTTCGTCTAGAGTCGTAGGTGGAATTAACTGCTTCGCCAGAACTTGTCAGCTTGTCAAGCCGTCGAAGATGGTTTCTTGGAGCTTGCGGAGTAATCTTGTGGCATATGTACACGTTGTGTTTGAGTGGTCAACCAGAGCTAATTCCATAATAGTAGTACAAATGGACCCTCTGGGTCACTGCGTGAAGGCGGACATGCCATTTTGGGTGGACTGCTCTCCAGACAACTCGCTCATCCCAATGCCTGTCCACGCTCCGCGGCCTGCACGGAGTTTGTCATTGGCCTTTGTTTGTTGACAAGGCCCTAAACCCTAAACCCTAAACCCTAAACCCTAAACCCTAAACCGTCGGCGTCGACCTGGCACAGAACTTTCCAGTGCTGCACGTCGTGGCTGAGGCACCGACGTTGCCGCAAGCAACCGACAGCCGCGTGCTCGGTCAAACCATGCTGCTGCAGCCTGACAACACAGATCCACTGTCAGGTGGGACCAGCAATGGACATGCACCTGCCGACCTATCGACCGTGGAGGACCAGATCAGAGATCAGAGAGAATGGTTGCAGGGTGCCGCTGTTACAAGGACCTGGCATCTCAGCCGAGTTCTCAGCCGAGGGCCGAAGCGAACAGCAGCATTCCAGAGCCGCTTCGGCCAAACAGGATTGAACAATTCTGGACTGTGATGCTTGGAGGTTCTAACTTCTAACTGTAATTATTATAAGCCCCCCCCCAAGTCGTCTAAGTAGGTTGTAAGTATTACATTAGACTTCTGGCCTATAGACTAATACATGACTATACCTCAAGAACCCCAGAAAGCCTGCGTTCCTAGGCTCTAAAGCTTCTTCTCGGGTTCTGAAGGGCAACCTACGAAACATAGTATATAGGTTTGGAGGTCTTGACATCAGAGCAAGACCAGCCGCAGACTTTCTGGTGACCCAGCCTTGTCATTGTTGAGGGGTCTTAAGGAGGCCCTATGAGCAATGATTTAGGGTTGAGGGTTTAGGGTTTAGGTTAGGGTTTAGGGTTTAGGGTTTAGGGTTTAGGGCTGGTTGATGCTTCCGCCTTGCTTCGAGGTCCTCACGCCTCGCGTTCCAGGTTGTCCCCAGCACGCGGATTGAAGTCCCTGAAGCTGGGCTTCCCAGTGAAGTGCAGCCAGAGGTGCTTCCCGAGGCGGATGCGTAGCTTGCACGTTACTTGCTCTGAGACTAGGGAATTTTCGGGAGCGGTGTATCTTCTAGCCCAACCCACCCCCATTGCATACTCGAATTTTTTTTCCCGGCTAAGGTGAAGAGTAGGGTCTCGGATGGTTTCAGGCTCCAAACGAGGGTGGGGGCGCCTATGGTGCAGGTAGCCGAGCCCCTCTTCGGCTCCCTGGAGCAATTCTACAGAGACTTGGTGGCCCAGTGGTGCCCTTGACCCTTGTTTTTGGTTATGGGTTCCATTGAACCCTAAACCCTAAACCCTAAACCCCTTTTTTTTGGGGTCCCCTTTTATAGTAGGGCTACCAAGGAGAGAGCAAGGCCAGGCCGGAGGAGATGAGGCGCCGGGATGTCAAGGCGTCCTTCACGCTGAACCGCTACTATGCTCCTTGGATCGACTAGGGGACCGGCTTTTGGGGAAGAACCCCTAAACCCTAAACCCTAAACCCTAAACCCTAAACCCTCTTTTTTGGGTCCCCTTTTATAGTACGGCACCCTTATAGTAAGCACCCAACAAGGGAGCCGAACTACCCCCCTCCCATTTTTTGTTAAGCAAAGTCTTCGTGGATGCAGGGCATGCCACGCTTTCGTTTAGGGTTTAGGGTTCAGGGTTTAGGGTTTAGGGTTTAGGGTTTAGGGTTTAGGGTGTGCAAGTTTTAAGGTCAACGATGAGCCGATCCACAGCAAGAGCACGGAGACGAAGCCTGGAAACCAGGGGAGGAAGGGCCTGATGTCGGACGATGGCTACCTCACAAAGCTACTGAGCTGCAGGTGAGGTTTAGGGGTTTAGGGGTTTAGGGGTTTAGGGTTTAGGGTTTAGGGTTTAGGGTTTAGGGTTTAGGGTGAGGGGAGCACGAAGCAGAAGCAGCCATGCCTGGAGGTTCATGTACTTAAACGTAGGGATATACGTGGGGTAACTACGGATGTAACCTTATTTGGGGTACTTCCTACTTACAACCTCCACTTATAAGTACTTATAAGTACCCCGTGAACCTTCAAGTGGGCCGTGTGGACGCCCCAAAAACCCCTAAACCCTAAACCCCGAGCCCTCAACCATAAACCACTGAACCCCAGAAAGCCCTAAACCCCAAAGCAAAAAAAAACCCCAAAAAAACCCAAAAATTCCGCTGCAAAGGGAGGGCGCGAAGCGCTTCTGCATCGTCTGCTGCCGCAGCAGCCACCGGGCCTACGAGTGCCCCGAGACGAGGTTCGCGGTTTCGGGTTGAGGGTTTAGGGTTTAGGGTTTAGGGCCACGGTTCGTTCAGGGCTACTGCGGCTACTGTTCTTGCTTACTACAGTGTGCGGGTCTGTGAAATTGCGCAGGTGCTTCGTTTGCTGGTCGACCGGCCACAGTACAAAAACGTGTCCGAGCAAAGTGAAGTGTGCTTTGGTATGACTTGGACATTTTTTCCCTTTCTCTGAGTGAGAGGGAGAGGTGCCTCACCGAAGAACCTGCGTACCGATCGCGTCTCGGCGCGACCCCCCTCAAGGGCTGAGCGCTGGAGGGAAGAGACAGGGCTGAAGAACCGAAGAGGGAGTGGAGACGGTTTGAGGGAGGACAGAGATGTTCATCCAAGGTAAGTGGTGCAACCGGAAGGGTCACGAGGAGGAGGATGGGATTCACAGGATTGCTATAAGCTGCTAGGGGTGGTTTCGGACCTTTGGATCAGCACACTACAGTTGAGGTCTGTCCAATTCGACAGCTACGAGCTGCCGAGAAGAGAAGAGAATGGACGGAGGTCTGTGGGGCATGCTTCAGGGGCACTGGGTGCATCGTTGTGCTACGTGACATGCCAATATGAAGTTGTAGCCTCGCGATGCTCACGCAGGACCTGTTGAGATATGCTGTGACCCCATGCAGCCATGTGAAATTCCAGGTCCGATGCCTCGTTTGTCGCGCGTCAGGCGCAAATCCATGAATGCTAAACCCTAAACCCTAAATCCTAAACAGACTTCCGTGCTTCACCCTGACAGGCCACCTAGCGTGTGACGGTACCGGAAGGTGGTGGGGCGGCTCTCGCTGGGAGGAAGCCGAAGAAGTGTCCGAAACTGGGCCCAGTCCAAGAGCAGAAGCTGCAAGATACTACTATTTGCTTAAGAACCCCCCCGGCCCAAAATATAAATAAAAAACAACAAATTAATCCCTATATTGCCGCTATAAGAAAATGTTCTTTTTTTTATTCTCTTGAGCAAATAGTAGGATAGCCTGAGCGAGAGCCCGCCGTAATGCTCCGTTGCCCGCGGAGCGATCTTGTGGAGTGCGCTGCAAGGACGGCGAGGGCGATGAGGATGGCGACGAACAGGTCGACCTTGCCTCAAGCAACGAGCCGGACAATAGCAAGGCCTTTCGGGCAGAATTGCGGAAGACTGAGTCCTTCGCCATGGGGGAACCAGTAGCCTGCAAGCACACGAAGTGCCTCAGCAATCGATGTCATAAATAAACATACAGACCTATGCCCTAAACCCTACATAAAGCCCAAACCCTGAACAGGGGGAAGGGTGAGACATGCTGCAGCTGAGGGTTTTAATCCTTGCACGGGGGCGATGCACCCTAAACCCCTAAACCCCTAAACCCCCTAAACCCCCTAAACCCCTAAAAACCCCTAAACACCCCTAAACCCCCTAAACCCCTAAACCCCCCTAAACCCCTAAACCCCTAGGCCCCCTAAACCCTAAACCCCCTAAGCCCCTTAAACCCCTAAACCCCCTAAACCCCCTAAACCCCCTAAACCCCTAAACCCTAATAACCCCCTAAACCCCCTAAACCCCCTAAACACCCCTAAACCCTAAACCCCTAATAACCCCTAAACCCTAAACCCTAAACCCTAAACCCTAAACCCTAAACCCTAAACCCTATAAACCCTAACCCTAAACCCTAATCCTTGCCCGGGGCGATGCCAGGCCTTGAAAATGGCCAAGCTCCTGGGCCGGGCGCATAAGGCCGAAAGCAGCGACTCGGGCTGCAAAAAAATGGTTTTGAGGGTTTTGAGGGTTTTGAGGGTTTTTGAGGGTTTTGAGGGTTTTGAGGGTGTTGAGGGTTTTGAGGGTTTTGAGGGTTTTGAGGGTTTACAGGGTTTATAGGGTATATAGGGTTTATGGGGTATATGTAGGTCTTTTAGGGTTTTGGGGGTTTATAAGGTTTAGGGTTTGGTTTTTGTTTTTGCCTTTTTTGCCTCGACGCGAGGCCAGTCAACAGCGAAAAAGGGAGGCTGGGATTACGAGGACGGGCCTGCGTACCTTTGACAAAAGTTGAAGAGAAGCTGCAAGTACGTGGACGTGTACGTATGTGCCCTACAGTTCAGCGCTCAAGCTGTGTCCTCACAAATGTACATATACTATACACGTACATGTTATATCGATTTTGTAGGTAAATACAGAATACATAAGTATAAGTACAAGCATAAATAGAACTAGGTGTGTGTGTGTATATATGTGTCATCATCATCTTCTTCATCATGCATGCATACTTTTTGGCCATGGGTTCGGATCCCTATAGAGTTACCTTCCGTCAGCATCTGATGGGTCCATTTTGCTGTGTCGTGGCCCCTGAGGACAATCAGAAATGGGATTACTCATGGCAGAAATGGGACAAGCAGCCTCGATGGGGTGGAGGCGGCTTTGGGCCGGCCAAACATGTACACAGAAACGCGCAGCTTGATGCACAGTAACCCCTAAACCCTAAACCCTAATCCCTAAACCCTAAGCCCTAAGCCCTAAGCCCTAAGCCCTAAACCCTAAACCCGCAGGCAGCAACTGGCGCCAAAACGATCGGGAAGCCGGGCGCCGCAACCACTGGGACAGCTCTCAGCGCGACAACAACGCCCGGTCTGCACTGCAGAAGAAGCTGGAGAGGCCAGTGGTGGCTGCATTTTAGACTTCTTGGGCCTAAACTCTAAACCCGAAACGCTAAACCCTAAACCCCAAACCCCAAACCCTAAACCCTAAACCCTAAACCCTAAACCCTAAACCCTAAACCCTAGTCTTGCAGCTCTCTAGACTCTGGAGAGTATGTCCCCTTCTTGGGTAGCCGACATAGCTGTGCCGACGTAGAGCCAATAACGGTGTAAGACCACTTCAAAAGCATGCCGAGAGCCTGCCAGTACCTCACCCCAAGATGACCTTTAGGGTTTAGGGTTTAGGGTTTAGGGTTTAGGGTTTAGGGTTTAGGGTTTAGGGTTTAGGGTTTAGGGTTTAGGGTTACTTATAAGAAGTAGGGTTCTGAGCAGGTTTAGGGCCCGTGCACATTCAAGTATCAGAAGTTCCGGGGCAGCCCCAAACCCTGAACCTTGAACCCTGAACCCTGAACCCTAAACCCTAAACCCTAAACCCTAAACCCTAAACCCTAAACCCTAAACCCTAAACCCTAAACCCTAACCCTAAACCCCAAACCCCAAACCCCAAACCCCAAACCCCAAACCCCAAACCCCAAACCCTACCCACCCCCAAAAAAACGGAACCCAACTCCGGTTCCCTGGTGTACTCCGAGGCAAAGAGGTCGCAACGGCTCTGCAAGCGCTGCAGGCCGAGGTCCGGTTTTGGCGGGGCGTCCTTCTGGGACGATATATCGATCGATAGATATATCGGTAGATATATATATATATGGTATATATATATATATGGTATATATATATATGGTATATATATATACGGTATATATATATATATATATATATGGTACCCCCTCCCCCAAAGATCTTCCTTTTTTTTTGTTTTAATGTTTTGGGTGTGTTTTAGGGTTTTAGGGTTGGGGGTGGGGGGCCATCTTAATATGTAAGTGGTCGTATATTAACCGTGAGCCCGATTGAAAAACGATTGAAACGATTGAAATTCAATCGGGGGCCGGATTGAAGATTGAAGATTCCCAGCAAAAAGTTTTCCGGGAATCTTCAATCTTCAATCCGGCCCCCGATTGATGTAAAGTCTCAGAAGTAGATCTCGTGATGTCGCTCAAGGTCATATGTATTCGCAGACATTCCACTCGAAGTATACTTGACCATTTGTGTTTGTAATGCTCGCAATGGCTCGCAGCCCAGTTGCTGGCACAGGGGGGGGGGGGGGGTCTTTTCTTTTGCCTCTATACTTTCACATGATTCACACGACTTTTCGCAGGAGTTCTTCTGAATTTGCTCGAATTCGTATTAAGTGTGGCTCTGTTACGTTGTTTTTCCTTAATAAACTGTTTCCTTGGTTGTCCCTATGAAAAACCTCTACTTCCTTTGTATTTTAATAGGGTCCTCTATATGTTTTCACAGGATTCTCATCTGTGTCCATGCATGTTTCATTATTTTTGATTATTATGGTGTCCATTCATATTTTAAATATGGTTTCTATTCATATTGAAAGGATTTCTACTCAACTTAATAAGATTTCCACTAAGATTCACAGGATTCCCATTGATTTCCATTCTTTTTAGTTTTAGTAATTACGGTTTAGAATTTACTGTTGATAAGATGCATGCTCGGTACGTAAGGTTGCTCTGTGGTACGAGCTGCACTGATATGGAATATACCCACCATCTGTGCAGAACAAACATACAACGCGCCTCAGAATTGTAGTATGCTTGGATCTTCAGGTTTCTTGGTATACAGGTTGAGGTTTGTGTTGAACCGCACCCTGTACTTAAGTCGGAGACCGAGTTTGGAGTTTGAGATTTGTGTTGACAGCACCCTGTACGCACGTCGGAGTGCCTCAGTTCTAAACTTGCAAACCCTAAACTCAGGAGGGGTTCATGTTAAGGTTTTTGGGTTAAGAATTTCAATACCTGTAGCCCTCGCCCTAAACCCTATACCGGAAAGCCTAGGAGAACGCCTGAGTGTCACCTCCACACAGTAGCTCTATGTAATCACTTTGTAAGACCAGATATTTCTTATAGTGCTCATGCTGAGAAAGAGTCAAGGTAGGGTTTAGAAATGCATAAATGTATGAAAAAGGGTAGATCTTTGGGGGGGGGGGTGTAGCATATATATATATATATACATACATACATATTATTTTTTGTGTGTTTATTTATTTATATCCATACTTATGTTTACGTGTATTTATTTGTGTATGTATTTTAACATGTGCATGTACTCGGGGCCTGGGGCTTGTCCTGTCCTTGATCAGCCGAAGCCCTAACGCGCCTCTTTCCCGAGGCCATGGTCTCCTGGACTCCCTCCATGAGCTTTTCCTTCCGATCCGTCACCCTCAAGTATGTATGTACGTATGTATGTATGTATGTACATATATATATATATGTATATATTACACTGTACTGCCCGCAGCTGCCAGAACTGTTCAAGCTTTCTCCTTATTTGTGGGGGTTCATAAACATCATGAATTAGCTTCATGTTTTTATCCAGTGCATTAAAAAATGTTTCATGTCTATTGTTATTGCTGATATCTCATTGTCTTTTCTTTCTCGTTTTAAATGATAACAACTACTCTGTACTTTTTTTGTCACCTGGCACGGCGATCTGTTTGGGTAAACATGTGTATGGCTTGTTCTTTGTGGATTAAAAATTGTGCCCATCTTAGTTGATCTTGTCGCCCATAAACGCTGCCTTACGAACCCAAACCATACTTTTTTGTAGGTTACCTAGGAGTCCTCTCAGGATTTCTTTTAAGAAAGAGCCTGCAACAATGTAGGTTTAGGGTTTTTTGAAGGTAAACCCTAAACCCTAAACCCTAAACCGGAGGACCATACAGCAACCAGCGCACTTCCAAGAGCAAGCATCCTGGCTCGCACAGAGAGGGCTGGACCAGCTTTTTCCTGCACGGGTTTAGGGTTTTAGGGCTTAGGGTTTAGGGTTTAGGGTATTCCACATTTAGGGTTAGGGTTTAGGGGATCCCCGAATATAACCCAAGATCCCGCTCGAGCCCAGGGGTCATCGCGAAACTGTTCCGGCCATGCGGATCCAGAAGAAGCCTTCCGCGCGGGCAGAGAAGCGTGCCCGACAAAGGCAAAGGCACGAGACAGTCGCATGCAACTGCAGAGATGTCATAGAGATTTGCCTAAACCCTAAGCCCTAAACCGCCTTTTGCGTCCAGTACATGCCTAGTCTTCCTGCTCAGGCAGCGTCGATGACATGGCAAACCTTGGTTTCTCCTGATCCGCAAGCAGTCATATAGCTTTGATACATGCATATCGCCAACTCAAAGCCCTCAACCCAGATAACCTCAGGTATAAATATCAATTTTGTAACCCCAAAGGTGTAGGCCAGAAACGAGATGATGTTCTCAAGGCTGCAGCAGTCTCATGCAACATGAGACGGCTGGGCTGGCTCTCTACGTTGTCGGAAAAATGGTGTGGCGTGCACCTTATCAGAACCCTGAACCTACGTGTGTGTCGGTTACTACTAGAAGGCTTAGGGCTGCGTGTAATACAGGGCCTAAAGCTTCGGGTTGTATAGGACCTGGGTTATTCGGTAGCGAACAACAAAGCAGGCTTTGGGTTCTGACGACACCTATACCACTTAGCAGCGCACGGTAGGTCCCGTGGGCGCCTTGAATATAAGCTCTAATCCCGAAACCCTAAACGCGTGGTCGCGTGGCGTGCGACGTACTTTAGGGTTCTGTAGGGTGCTTTGACTGTTACTGAAGCCGATCCGGCTCACCGAAAGTTGTCAAACACACTGTGCCACACCAGGTCTTAGGGTTTAGGGTTTAGGGTTTAGGGTTCAGGGTTTAGGGTTTAAGGTGGCTCGTTGGCATGCAGTCGTGTGACCCCAACTCGCACACAAAGTAGCTGAGCACATTTCGGCAGAGTCAAGCCATGGCCGATGTGGAGGAAGGAATGACACTTTTGGCCGAAACTCTGGGAAAAGCTCTGGGGCAACCACTTTCCGACATGAGCCTGACACACGAGACGCGCGACACGTCCGCAGACGTGAATGCCTTGGATGACATGTCCTTTCACTCGACCGTGACTGTCCGAATGATACATGGCGAGTATACAAGGCAGGCCACGGGCTATTCCGAAGCGAACTCGCGGCACAAAGCTGCCATGAGTTTATTGCAAGACTGGGACCAGATCTTAGCGCAGGAGGCCGCTGCTGGAGTACCTCCAGCAGCGGCATCAGACGACGAGGCAGCAGGAGACATCTCCGCCGCCACCCCAGCAGCCTTGGCAGATTCAGATCCAACGAATTATAAGAGCATTTTGTCACAGTTTATGACGAAGGTACTGCAGCGCAGCGTTACGAAGGCAGACATGGAGTTTGAGACCCTAAATACTGGAGAGCAGGAGAACAAGCCCGTTTTCAAGTCCACTGTCATTCTGACAATGGACGGCCGCACGCAGAAAATCAGCGGGCCTGCAATCTGTGGCCCAAAGAAGGCAGCTGAGCAGAGTGCAGCGCGCCAGGCACTGCAGGAATGCCCCGAGCTTCAGCCGCTTTGGGCATCCGCCGTCGCCGCCAGCCAGACCCGCACAAGTGCCCCAAGTGCCCTGAGTGTCCCAAGTGTCTCAGCCGTCTCAGCACACACCGCCGACACGACGGACGCTTTGGAGGAGGAGGCGACAGCTCCGGCGGACAAGCGCGAGGTGAGCCCTGATCAAGACAGTCTCCCGGCTTCTTGCCCGCAGATGGAGGCATTTCGCATCTCTGGCATGCTCTAGCTTTTGGCAGGATTGGCAGGGATTCCCTGAAAGGATGCACAAAAGCCACCCATGTGCGATCAGCGTCTGGTCACGTAGTTTGAAACATCAGGACGACCTCAAACTACGATTGGCGCAGGAGGCTAGGAGACAGGGATGCGAGCCAGTACTTCAGATCGAAACCGAAGGGTGGAGTGGCGTCTTGCTTGGAGCTGAGAGCTGCAGGAGGTACGTGTCCCGCAAGATCTAGCCGAGTTGACGGAAGCAGAGGTGGAGGACCCGAGCTCAATCTGTCCATGGTCCTTCATATGTAAGCCAAGTGTACCTGAATCGTATGCCTGTGGCCGGTGCTAGAGTCCAGGGTTGACTTCGAAGTTGACGGACTGACTGCAACGCCAGACTCCTATGGCAGTTAGCATCTTCTGACATGCAAAGCACGAAAGACGAGCTATACAATGGCAACCCTAAGCCCTAAATAGCGCGCCTCGCAGTCAGCACCCTTGTTTTAAAGACCCCAATCAGGTACCCCCTATAGTTTCGGACTCCCCCAAATCGACTACTTATTTCTTGTTCGTGGGGGTGGCGTTTGTTTGTGTGTAGAGACGTGAGAGAGAGAGAGAGAGAGAGAATTTATTGATTGCATTTTGCCGCCCTTGCAGGACGCCTCATGTGTATGAGTGGGGTTTAGGGTTTAGGGTTTAGGGTTTAGGGTTTAGGGTTCAGGGTTTAGGTGTCAGCCTCGGGTTCGTTCGACGTCCAGGATGTTTGGTATCATGAGCATGGGCCATTGGCCGGCCTAGATTTTTGGCACCCCTGGTTTAGGGTTTAGGGTTCAGGGTTTAGGGTTTAGGGTTTTGTCCGGTTTCAACAGGGTTTAGGGTTTAGGGTTGGTTGGGTCGGTTGGGTCGCACATTTGGGCTTAGAAGTTTCAAGGGTTTGGCGAGTTTCACGCTGCGGCGCGTGTTTTCGAGATCGTGGCTTGAGGATGTTTCAGGCATAGGCGGGTATCCACCCAACTTGGGGGTAGGGTTTAGGGTTGAGGGTTTAGCGTTTAGTGTTTAGGGTTTAGGGTTTAGGGTCTTCCCTTCGCTCACCTGCCCTTCAGATTAGAAGCTTCCGTGACCCATGACTCAGCAGATGCTTCTTATCGGCTCCTGAACTTAGCCAGAGCGCCCCAGCTGCTTGCTTCACTGGCGCTTGGCTGCCCCTGCACCCCTCCCACGGGCGGACAGTTCGTGACCCAAAACCCAACTTGACTCAACACTTCTTTCTCAAGAAGAACTAATCATGACCCATCAAATATAATCTTTCTCGAGAAGAACTAGTCATGACCCATCTGATTTCGGAAGACTGCGCGAGCAAGAAGCTCTTGAGTCTGTTTCAACGTGATTCCGTCAGAGTCGCGGCAGACTGTAGTTCGTCAGTCTCCGATACTCTTGCTGTTGGTTACTAGGGAATGAGTAAATTTTATCCCCCTTTGTATACCCCTCTAAACCCGAAACCCTATAAACCCTAAAAACCCTACAAACCTTAAACCCTGTAAACCCTACAAACCCTATGAACCCTATAAACCCTATAAACCCTCAACCCTAAACCCTATAAACCGCAAACCCTAAACCCTAAACCCTAAACCCTAAACCCTAAACCCTAAACCCTAAACCCTAAACCCTAAACCCTAAGCAGCAGACAAGCCAGGAGCTGGGCCAAGGGCTGAAGCTTGGGAGCAAAGCTCGGCTTCGGGCCCTTTATCGAGGTTCGCACAGGGTTTCGGGTTTAGGGTTTAGGGTTTAGGGTTTAGGGTCCCTTCCCAGCAAGTTACAGTCCAGCCTGGGTTCAAAAAGGGTTTAGGGCTTGGGGTGTGGGGTTTAGGGTTGGGGCGAGCGTGGGGCAGAGGTTTGTGGAGAGTTTCGGAGGTTGCTGCTTCCGGAGAGAATCGATTGTGTGATCTCGGACTCTGCTTCTTCCGACGTCTAGTTCTACGCGTGAGGCGTGAGTTTTTTTCTTTCGTCACGTTTTCACCGAGAAAAAACTGAGAAACCCGATTGGGCTCATGAAACCTGACGGGTTGCCAAGCGTTTAGGCATGTTGATGGTGCTTTTCGAACGTTTCTTGGAACCGCGTTTCTTAGATTTCTTGCGCCAAAAGACCGGCAGAGTGAGCACAAGAGAAAATCAGCAATTCCGACCAATACTTGCAGAAACTGCGTTACCTATGAAACGTTTTCGATGTCGCATTAGAAATCAGATAATAAGTAGGGTTTAGGGTTTAGGGTTTAGGGTTTGGGGACTTCTTCATTGGTTCATAGGTTGCCAATCAAGATGGACCCTACAGTAAGTTATGGGGTGAAGTCAGTGATGGACACTGGGCGGGCTTCTCGCGATGCAGTTTTGCGGAAGAGAGGTTTGATTCAAAGTCCGACCGCAGAAGTTGAAAGACGATCGTTTAGTCACAGAGTAGGGTTGTTCAAAGCGGCAGTGACTTAGCAGGACTTTACCTTTGGGCAAGGCTATGACCGTTGAGGATACTTGGAGGTTCATGGTACTTATTCACCAATTATAAGTGTACTTCTAACCCACTTAGAAGCCCCTTAAGTGCCCGAATATGGTTATAAGTACACTTAGAAGTACAGTAAAAATTGGTCAATAAGTACCATGAACCTCCAAGTAGGCTAGGGAGGCAACGTGCAGGGGATCATAACCATTGCTGCCTGACTGCAGGCTGTCGACAGACTTCCTCGTGAAGCGTGTTCCGCTGGCTGGAGGCAGGGGTGCTTGTGGAATGAGAGGCTTGGTGGAACTGTCTGGCAAGGACACCTGTATCACTGCTAGGCAAGGTTCGGTTCCCAGCTTTTTTGTAGCCAACTGGCAGCCTGGTGGCCTCGTTCCCTCAAGCTCCAAGATGGAGCTGTAGCAGGGGGAGGTGGGAGGTGGCCGATGGTGACGCTCAGAACACCTCAACATGTGTAAGGTGGGCTTAGTAGCCCAGTGGCACCCTTTACCCTTTTTTTCGGTTCTGGTACCCTCGTTGTAGTATGGCTGCCGGGCTACCAGGTGGGGAAGAGGCAGCGCGCAGCTGCACACGTAGAATGCCCAACTGACAGAAGGTGGCACCTTAACATGGCTAAACCCTAAACCCCAAACCCTAAACCCTAAACCCTAAACCCTAAACCCTAAACCCTAAACAGGCAGAAGGGTGCTCTCTAGGCCATGCTGTGATTTCCCTGGCACAAAGTGGTCCTCCAAAGGAGGGTTCCATCTGGTGCTAGCTTTCCAGCTGCCTGTGAACGGCATGAAAATGTGCAGCAAACCCTAAACCCTAAACCCAAACCCAAAGCCCCACTCTCTCTTTGTAAGCAGACAAAAACACAGCAACATACTACCGGAATACGATTAAAAGATAATTATTATAACATAACAATAAAGACTTGCATTCCATGCTTGTTGCTGTAACGGGCAGCTGGAAGCCTTAGCGCAATGCCATGATGGATGATGGGCTGGAGGCCTGCGCCAAGTTGTTGTTTCTTGGGGCCAGATTTCGTGGGGACATGGGCATGTGTTATGCTTCCTATGCATTGATAGGAAATGTAGTAGTCCAGGGTATATGACCCCAATGTTAGGGTTCATGTGGTCGCTAGGGTGGTTGGACGGCCTCTTCGCACATCTCAGAAGAACTGGCTAGCAATTCACAGCAACGGAGTAACGTGGTACCATTGAGAAATTTGAGAGGCATGCGGCAGAGCAAGCGATCAGAGTGCCTGTCGTGCGGAGACGGAGGTTCGAGGTGCAGGTCGGATTTGCAGAAGCAGCAGGTCATAGCAAAATGGCAGGAAATGAAGTGGAGACAGGCCACATATGACATATGCGTCATCTCCTAGATGGGCGCTGGCAGGATTGATTCATGCACCAAACCGTTCGCAAAGACCACGGTGCCCAAGGCTTGACACAGGTGAAGGCAATGGAAGCAGGCTCTAGCTTGCCACGGAATGATGGGCAGACATCAACCTTTTTTTTTTTTTTGGGGGGGGGGGGGGGGGGGGAGGGGAAGTAAGCCGACGTTCGGCGATTGAGCTGCGCATGCGCAATTCGAACACCAGTTTGACTTGAGAGTTCTTTTCGTTCAACCTCGGCCCTAAACTCTCTTCAGCTCCCGCTGAGATCGCAGTACCTGAGCTGTCACGCTCGCTGAATGCAGGTCGACCCGATTTGGGCGCCGCGTGCAGGGGATCATGATCATGACCACCATGATCCAAGGAGCCCCCCCCCCCCTCTGCCCCCGTTGGAGTTTAGTGTCTTGGGTTTATGCAAAAGGGTACCATGACCACCATGATCCCCCCCCCCTTTTTCCGGTTGGGGGTTTAGGGCTTAGGGGTTTAGGGATTAGGGTTTAGGGTTAAAAAGGGTTTAGGGTTTAGGCTTCAGGGGTTTTTCCAAAGTTGTACCGTGCATTCTCGGATTGACCTTGGGGAGTGTCGCGCGCAGGCGCCGGTCAATGGGGATGACGACGGCAGAGCATGCAAGGGCCACCTTGGAATTCCTGGTGGCGCAGGCGAATCACTAGGGGTTTCCTTAGGGTTTAGGGTTTAGGGTTTAGGGTTTAGGGTTTAGGGTTTAGGGTTTGGGGTCAATCACCCCTCCAGGTTCCACTTCTTTTAAATGCGTTTACTACGTAGGCCCCTTATTGGGATATGTTCTCTTTTCCCTCTAGTTGGGCAGTCATGTTTAGAGGAATATCTTTCAGACGGTTCTAAGGGCCATCCTAGTTTAGTACATGTATCGGCGTTCGGCAATCAGCGGCTGCTAGCTTTGCTGAAGCTTGACGATGGCTTGTCATAAAAAGCACCAGTCCATGACAACCGCAGCAGAGAGCAGATGGGCCAGATGGGGCAGGGGTAGCCAGGGGGTAATCTTAGTTTAGGGACTTGTTTCGCCAATTCCGAGCCATGTCCATACGTGGCGCGCTGCTTGTATGGGCACACTTCCTGCCATCAAGTGCTTGCATCACGGAGTTCAAGACGAACCCTGACTTCCTGGACTATTCCGGGTATGCCTTCAAGGTCGCGCGAGGTGAGGCGATCCCAGAGCAAGTGAAGGAGTTCTTCTACATGAGGCATGACCCCTACGTCATTCAGCTGACCAAGTACGCCATGTTCACCCATCAGATGCTGACGGCATGCTGGGCCGTCGGCGGGCGCGTCTGGGAAGTTCGGCTTATGCTGAACCAGACGCTTCATGCGGATGACGGCTCAGAAGGCTTGCATACCACCGCATGTGCTCCACGAAGTTGCCGGGGCCATCAGGTTCTGCAACACATCGCCTTGAAAGTCATCACGCGAGACTTCGATGCTGTGGCCCCTGGTCGGCTGAGAGGGGTTGTCCGGCCCCTTTCTAGCTGGCGCTTCGTGAAGCTCCGCTTTGCCATTGTGGGTATGGGTGGTTGTGGGACCACCTCGCTGCAGAAGAACCTGAAGCAGCATGCTGACATCCGCTTCACCCGCCGGGATGACAAAGAGGAGACTTAGTATGAGAGTATGCAACCTTTAACCTTTTTGGGGTAATACAATACCCCGTATAATCCAAAAGGTGAACCTTTCGTTCCCCTAGGTGCTGGACAAGTAAGCTAAGGAGACCTTGTTTGCCCCAGGCTACTCTCACGAATACACGGGTGGCTTCCGCATCTTGGTGGGCCCTTGAAATATTTTCCATTTTCCCTTACCCTAAACCCTAAACCCTAAACCCTAAACCCTAAACCCTTAAAGATGGTACGGGGCGTTTAAGGGCCATCCGAGGCATGCTGCCAACGGAAGCTCAAGTCAACAACATCAACTGCGGCAAGCCGAGATGTGGCCCCAACGTACCTCGGGTCAAGGCCTTTAAGCCTTATAGGGTTTAGGGTTTAGGGTTTAGGGTTTAGGGTTTAGGGTTTAGGGTTTAGGGCTACTTGAAGCTTCAAGGGTAGGTAGAAGTGGGGTTCTAGGCAGGGTAACTATGATTAAGACTTGATATAACCTTCCTTATGGTACGTATAGCACTGCTTATAACTACGCACGAACCTTCAAGTAGCCCTAAACCCTAAACCCTAAACTTCCTAAACCCTAAACCCTCAAGGAGTTTCACTTGGGCCTAGCAGGACTCCGCAGTAAGGACGACTCACCGACTGCCTCACCTATCCGAGGGTGAGCGATTCAACCCTGAACGACTTAGGGTTTAGGGTTTAGGGTGAGGTGTGACTTTCCCCGGCCGACTTCCCAAGCCCGGATGCAACAAGGGTTTAGGGTTTAGGGTTCCCATTGCAAAAGGATCTAGGGTTCAGGGTTTCGGCTCCGAGGGTCAGCTGAGGATCTCGATGCAACGAAGAAGCTGGGACTGAAAAACTACATGCTCTACAACTTCGACTTCGGCTTGGCGACCCTGTCTCTGATAGACGACGTCATCGTCATCGCCCTGGTCTGCGATCCCGTGGATCGGCTGGAGAAGGCCAAAAGAGGGTCCATCTTGGTAGTACTCTGATGGCATTATAGGTACCCCAAAAACCATACTAGATAGGGGTGTTGGGGGTGCCCAATTCCATAAGAGTAGTACACGTGGACACTCCGGAAGGTGATGTTCTGGAGCTACTGCCAGTTTAGCAACACCTCGCGCTGCGGCAAAGGGGTCATCATTGACGAGATCATGAAGCAGACAACCGTGGCAGCGGTAGTTCAGCAGACGCACGCTTGAAATCTCAGCCTCACCTTTGGATGTAAGTCCCCCAAACCCCCACGTAAGCCCCAAAACTCCCTAAACCTCTTTAGTCACGTTGAGTTGTGTGCATGTTTGGAGCAAGGCAGAGAGACCACTGGGTGGCAGCAGAGCGGATCAACATCCTTTACACCCTCTTCCGGGAGAGGGCGATTGTGGCGCATCAGTCGCTTCTACGGGATCGCCCCGAGCTGCTGTATCGTTTGCTCTTCAGGAGGATTGGTGTGGCACCGCCAGCTGGCATCCAGTACCACCGGTACAACTCGGTGGGTGGAGATAGTACCTTACTTCTCCAACAGCTGAACTTCAAACTTTTTGGGTTTAGGGTTTAGGGTTTAGGGTTTAGGGTTAGGGTTTAGGGTTTAGGGTTTAGGGTTTAGGGTTTAGGGTTTAGGGTTTAGGGTTTAGGGTTTAGGGTAGTAGGGTAGTAGGGTAGTAGGGTAGTAGGGTAGTAGGGTAGTAGGGTAGTAGGAATAATAAAACTTGAACCCCTTTTTTCCCCTGGCTGTTGGAGAAGTAAGGAACGGGCCTCTGTCGGAGAAAGAAGGTGCTCGCGGAGTTCCAGGTTCACCGGCTGGCACTAGAGATCTTTACCGGCTCAATCTTGAAAGCCACCACGTTTGCTTGCGGTTTAGGGTTGGTTTAGGGTTTAGGGTTTAGGGTAGTGGTAGCCTACAGAACTAGGTGGGAAGAGATTAGATTTATTAGATGACTAGAAGGCCATCTCATGTTACAGCCAGGCGGAGCTCGAACCCGAGTACCAACAATTGGAAGCCGTGTTTCGCGACATGCGTCATCCGGCGATCCCCGAGCTGGAAATGCGACAAACTCGCTGCAACCGTCCCCGAGAACTTCGGAGAAGCAGGCGATGCATCAATCGACGGTGCGAGTAGCAGGCTTGTGGCATCCGCCTGAAAACTCCGGCTGGGCTGGGTGATCGAAAGAAGTGCAGAAGGACGAAGAGATCGAGATGCCATGAGAGCGGCGCGGCACAGCAGTATCGAACACGCCGGCCACCAGATTGTCACCAGAGCAGTTGAAAGCGCCCCACGGTCATCGGCTTGCCGGACCTGTGCATCGTTGCCACACTTCTGCAATCTTAGGGTTTAGGGTTCAGGGTTGCCCGGTGTGGGATGGCAAGGCTGAGCCCACTGAGTGACAAAAAATCGCGAGAACGAAGGCCATCGCGGAACAAAAATGAGTCTTGTGGCCCCCTGAAATGAGGGGGAGGCTTTGTGCTTAAAGCAATATGTCAATGTGGACATCATGTGAAATGCTTGCCTGTTTTGTCGAGGGTTTGGGGTTGCTTTCTTTCTTGTGTAGCAGGATGCCACTGGTCGCAGCCTCTCACCTCACTAAAGTGCGTAGTCTGCTTAGTCTCTTGGGACCCCCCTCAACTTGCAAGTGCCATTGCTAGGCTCATGTTGGCGAAGAATTCAGCCGTCCTCAAGAGTCTTGTTGCTATAAGTCGAGGAACGACAGCGCAGGCAATACCAGGACCCCTATATCCCCATGACAGTAGAAATCTGGATGATGCTCAAATCGGCATGTCGGCATATCGGAGAGCGCGACTGGTGCCCGATACTTCAAGAGCTTTAAAACCCTGAACTCACAACCAGGATGGGCTATTAGGCCTTATAATCCCCGTAATGAACCCTAATAAGGGCCTTTTAAGGTATTCTAGTAGGCCTTATAATCCCCGTAATGAACCCTACAAAGGGCCTTTTAAGGTATTCTAGGGTATAAGAGCCCATCCTGGAATGCTTCTGTCAGGATGAGCTCCCGAAGAAGAGCGCCGTGGAGAAATTGCTCCTGAGCCGATGAATCTGACAAGAGATCACTTGAGACATTTAGGGTTTTTTTTTGACGTTAAAAAAAACCTGAGGTTTTTTTTTACGTTAAAGAGCCCTAAATGCATGTTGCCGAGAAGATGGGGAATGATGGCCCATGCCCATTTGTGCGCTTCTGCGTTCCTCACAGTTCCAATTCCGGAGCCCGGATAGAAAGGAAGCGGCTGAATACCAAGGCACGACATTGCCTTGGAGGCGAACTGTGCGACAATGCTAAAGGCATGGTTTCAGCAACTTGGCTCGGCAAGACGGCCGTTTCCTGCAGTTTCGATTGCCGAGCAGCCTAGTTTTGCATCACGACACATGCCCCGGCTCTCTTTGCTGATTCGTGATGGTGGGCTAAGGCACCTGGACAAGGACCAGAGTGGACGTGCCCTGGCAAGCAGACCGTGAATCACTGAACCGCTCGACCCTCCTGGTGGCTAGTCGAGCGACGCTCTAGGAGCGAAGCGGATGCTCAGCCTAACACAACGCCAAGCAGAACCAGTGGCTCTCTGTCGTTGTCCCCTTGCGACTATGGTTTGTAGTGCCAGTTCGCACCAATATGACAGCCGTAGCTCCTTAAACCCTGAACCCTTGCGAGGTAGCAAGATGTAGCCACTGAACTGATGGTGCCGTATCATGACCTTCAACGTGCCGGCATCCCGGATTTAGGGGTAGCATCCGTCGCCATCGTGAGTTCCTACTATAATTTGTTTTCAGGAAAAAAGCTGACCAATCCATACTGGGATTATGAGCTGCCCGCCCAAAAGCAAAACGCCCCGCTTGACTTGTAGCACGAGGCCAATAACGTTGAATGTCCAATAAGATGGCCGTAGTAATGTGACACGACCATGTAAAATGCCAATTTCGGCGGGTGATGCATGAAATGTCCCATCCTTTCCTTATTCAAGGGTTTAGGGTTTATAAGGGTTAAGGGTTTTGGGAATGCTTGGCCGTCCCGCAGGCATAGACTACTCTGAGTTTGACAAAGGCTTGAAGGACGCTCTTCAGAGCTGATCTGCGGGGACCAGATGAACCCTAAAACGGGGGTCATATACCCTCTGCTACCGTCAAATCCTAGTATATTGTATGCGAACCATAAACCCTTTTGGGGTTCATTCGTTCCTCAAGGTTGCTAAGTTGATGCCAACGACTTTGGTCATCTTTGACACGGGAAGCCCTCAAGCGGTTCCATACGCGTGAGTGAAGGTCCTCAGCCCTACAACCCTCAACAAACCCTAAACCCTTAACCCTTAAACCCTTAAACCCTAAACCCTAAACCGGAGTTTTGTGAGGATGGAGATCTGAGGGGTTTCGGAGCTGTGCAAACCCCTAAACCCCAAACCCCTAAACCCGAAACCCTAAACCTCTGAACCCTCAACCCTGTGTCAGGAGATGAAGTTCACGGGAGGTCCAAAGCAGACTCTGAAGCTGTGGCAGGATGGGCGGCACCCGATTGCCTGATGTCATCTTGCTTCTTTCTTGCATCTTTTGACTTTCCTAAACGCTAAAATCCTTACACCCTCAACCCTAGAACCCTAAACCCCATGTTGCCGTTTGATTCCCTGCAGTGCGATGTTACAGGCAACGAGGGGTCTAAGCCCTAAACCCTAAACCCCAATGCTAGGGTGCGCTCCCCTCCACGCGCAGGAGTTGGACGACGACACATCTGGGGCAATTTCTTTCGACGAGTACACGCGGCCAGAGGAGGCGTCCTGTCAGGGTTTAGGGTTGAGGGTTGAGGGTTTAGGGTTTAGGGTTTAGGGTTTAGGGTTTAGCGTTTAGGGTTTAGGGTTTAGGGTTTGGAGGTTCATGGGTACTTGTACCCCCAGTTAGGGCCTACCTGGGTTCATGGGTACTTATAAGAAGGGTTAGAATAGCAGGGTACTTATGGTTAAAACCTTATTTAGGGTACTCGAAACCCCACTTCCAAGTACCCATGAACCCTTCAAGTAATCCCCACTACGTTCCATGTTTTTCAGACGGCGCATGCGTAGAACCACCTGGGAAAGTCCTATTGGCCGACAGCTACCTCATCACGATGATCCCTTAATGAACTGATTGAGAGTACAGTGTTCGGCCCGGCCCGACCACCATTGACAGCAGCACAGAGCAATTGAAGGAGGCATCGAGTAAACCCTGACGCGCAAGAGAGTTCATGTGGGTGGCTGTCAAAATCATGATCCCTTTTTGGGGTACCCTGAGTATTAGGTGCCGTATTATAATAGGGATCCAAAAAGGGGACCATCGTTTTGACAACCACCCATGTGATGAATAAGAAGAACCTCCTAACTATTTTGGGGGGCAATAGAATCCCCTTAGACTCCCAAAGGTTGACCTTTAGTTCCCTTGGGTACTGGACAACTAGGTATACCCCCAACAGGGAGGGACCACAACCCTGAACCCTAAATCCCTAAACCCCAAACCCTAAACCCTAAACCCTAAACCCCTGGAAACCGTAATGTAGAGAAGCGACCGCGCCCTGGAAGGCTGAGCTTTGGCGGTCCTTCTGCAGATTTGCTGGATCCACTTTTCTCGGGAGTAAAGATACTTGGCCGCTGACCTTGGGGAACATTTTCTAGGTCTGGGGTTTAGGGTTTAGGGTTTAGGGTTTCACACATGATCATGGGGCCTACGAAGGTCCTGCTCAGGAGCATCTCCGGAGGTTAGAATATACAGGGTCCATCGAGGGACATTCTGGCGTCGCTTGCATGCGGAAGACATGAGGGAACAAGTTTAATCAACTCCTTGACATGTCTTTGTCTTGGACCTCTCAAGGACATGCTCAAACGCATGCAGAAACACTATGCCGAAGTCCACGGCCTGGACAAAGTGTCAGACAAGGCCCTTTGGGTTTAGGGTTAAGGGTTTAGGGTTTAGGGTTTAGGGTTTAGGGTTTAGGGTTTAGGGTTTAGGGTTGAGTATGGCTTTTCCCAAGGTCTTTGGGGTCAGCAGCCACGCCTGGCTCCGTATAGAGCTTCTCGTGATTGCACGCCTGAAAAATGACCCCAAAACCCTAAACCCTTGGTACTTTGCAGGCTCTATCCGAGCAGGAGTTCTGCGAAAGCCTTCCTGCGTTTGGCTGGACCGAAGGCTTGGGTTGGGAGTTGCTTGTTATAAGAAGCTGAAGGAACGATTCACGTCACCGAATCAGAAACCACTGGCGCTCTTCACTCAGAACGCTACAGATTTATCAGGGACCTCAAGAAGGGGTTTGCATGAATGGCTTCTGCCCCATACGAACTCGAGGATTGTGTTGATTTTTATTTTCTTCTTGCCTTCTTCGTGCCGCACGACGGTCAGCACTTTTGCTCAACTCTGCCCCTAATTCCCTACACCCGGGGGGTTAAAAGTGTGAACTACTAAGCAAGTACATCCCATGAAACGGCCTGCCCCCAGAATGGGCCGACCAATTCCAGCCGGTCGCCTAAGGGTGGATGCGAGTGAGGGTCGAGTCGGAAAAAGTGCGGCTGAGGCCCCCAGAGACTCCAAAACCCCTTAACTAAGGAAGTTCCCTTAAATTACCATAGGAACCCTAAGATGATTTAAGGTATATTCCTTAATCCCCAAACCCTAAACCCGAAACCCTAAACCCTAAACCCTAAACCCTAAACCCTAAATTAAGGGGTTCTAAAGAGTCTCTGAGGCTGAGCCAGAGTCGAGACCAGAAAAGCCCCTGGGTCGAGAACGCAGTGGACCCCCGAGTCGAAAACAAACAAGCCCTAAACCCTAAACCCTAAACCCTAAACCCTAAACCCTAAACCCCAAACCCCAAACCCCAAACCCCAAACCCCAAACCCTACGCTATTACCTTCGTATCGTAAGGCCAAGAGGCCATGTTTTTCGATGCTTTCTCTACCGCGAACGAGCATGAGGCGGGTCTGCGAGTTGCCAAGGACCAACTGAACCCTAAAATTGGGTTTAGGGTTTAGGGTTTAGGGTTTGGGGCCTATCAGAGTCATATACCCTCTACTACTATAGATCCGATGAAGGTATATGAACCATACACCCTTTTTATGGGGTTCATTTGGTCACCAAAATAGGCCTTCACCTGCGATTTACTGATCTTCGCTCTGTTGCAGTGTTCGCACACGGTCGGTTTGAAACGAGGTGCGCTACATCTACGCGAAGAACATGAGGCAAACGATTCATGCTTCCTGCTGCGCATTCACTTTCCCTGGTCTTGCAGTGGCTTCGAGCGCGCCGGTTGTTCTTTGCAGTCCCAAATGTTGCACTGCCATGAGCACAGACCCTGCTCACCTGCCCATGAAAGAGCCTTTTTGGGAAGCAGGTGGGTGGACCGCGAAGCCAAGATGTTCAAGCTGAAGCAGGCGGCGAAAAAGAAAGCAGAGAAGATGGCAGGCCAGAATGAGTAAACGTGGGTGGCTTCCGACATAATTGTCAGGAGAATATACCAATGTGTCCAGAAAGTATCTACAGGCCTGCCAGCATACACTAAAATGTAAGTCTTACCCTGCTCAAGTCACGCTTGCACTTTGGAAGCATCGTGGCTCATAGAGCTACGGCGAACTCGCTTCTTTGCCTGGGCTGACACACTCCTAGGATGGATGCTCGTGGTATGTTCAAGGTGCTGGCAAAGTGCTCTGCGCAAGAATGTTGACAAGAACCGGGCACTGATTCTCCGAATGCCCTCAAAACTTTCACTGGATGCCTTTTCCAAGCACGACAAAGACCTGAGAAAAGCAGAAGCGATGCTGGCTGGCATATGACACCCCCCGCTACAGTCCGCCCATGGGCGTAAAAAAAACTCTGAGCTCCAGCTGCATGAAGCAGATATGTATTCTATACAAATACATATAAATATATATATATATAGAAAAATATAGAGAGAGAGAGAGAGAGTTAGGTAGGCATGTATACACATACTCTGCATATATATTTATATATGTACGCATACATATATTGTTAGAATGTATATGTATCTTTTAATTTGTACATGTTTACAACATGTGTTTCAGCCAGCCGGAAGAAGCTTCGATGGGTGCCCACAGGCTTGAAGCAAAAGAACCTGCACGAAGCACGGGCTGCCCTCAGGAGCTTCAAGGCCAGCGGCTTAGGGTTTAGGGTTTTAGGGTTTATAGGGTTTATAGGGTTTATAGGGTTTATAGGGTTTATAGGGTTTATAGGGTTTATAGGGTTTATAGGGTTTATAGGGTTTATAGGGTTTATAGGGTTTAGGGTTTTTAGTTTTTAGGGTTTAGGGTTTAGGGTTTTTGACAGTCTTGGTGGCGGACCCCAAAAGCCCGTTGCAAAAGGGCGTCGGGGCAGCTTTCTGCGCGTGCAAGATGTGGGCAAAAAGGTGCTTGAAGGTTCATGGGTAGTTCTATGTGGGGTTAGAAGTAGGGAACAAATTACTTTTATAACTGGTTAACGTAGTAGAACCCTACTCGTAACTACCCATGGACCTGCAAGTGGGCCCCTCCAAGCAGGCATTCTTGAAGAAGCACTTCGGGAACATGCTGAGGGCCTGGCGCAAGGCACCGCCTTTGTACCCTTAGGCCCTAAACCCTAAACCCTAAACCCTAAACCCTAAGCCCTACCTATTGTGGAAAGCTCTTGAGCCTTGCTTCGATTCCTCGACAGCGTGTGAGGCTTTGGATGTCGATGGCTCGATGACGCTTCAACGTTCCGAGCTTTTCAAGGCTGCTGAGTCCGGGGTTTAGGGTTTAGGGTTTAGGGTTTAGGGTTTAGGGTTTAGGGTTTAGGGCCTGCAGCACGCAAGGATGCGCAAGGTGTTGGGGCTTTGGGGTTTTAGAGGTGCCTCTTGTCCATGCGCCGCCCTTGGCGCAGGCCGTGAAGACGTTGAATTGGAAAGGCAACTGCCGAGCTCTCTGGCAAGCCCTGGACCATGATGCGAGTGGCATCACGACCATTGAGGAGCTGCACGGCTCAAGATGGTCCAGCTTGTCTTTTGACAAGAGCCCTACTGCAAGCTTCTGTTTTGCAACATATACACACATATATATATATATATGTGTTTATATAATTATATAAAAATATTCATATGTATGTATATACACACGGTGACACCGTTGACGTGTCTGTGTATGCGTGTACACACACAGATACACACATTCTGTAAACGTGCATATAAAGACATACATGTCTAGGTGCTCCCAGGCTGCCAGTACCTAAACCCTAAACCCTAAACCCTAAACCCTAAACCCTAAACCCTAAACCCTAAACCCTAAACCCTAAACAGTAGTTGAAAAGTCCTGGGCGCCCAGGCTGGACCCCAACTCTGCACAGCTGCTGGCCCATTTCCGCGAGTGGGCTTTGAGCATCAGTCCATCCAAGAGGCCTTAGATTTTTTGTTGGTGTTTCTTTCTTTATTACTATTATTATTATTATTGTTGTTTTTTTCCCGGGGGGAGGAGGGGTGCACCTCATTTTGTGTTTTGGCATAACGTAGCAAGAACTTCTAGGTGTTCCCCCAAAAAAACGGCTGCAACTTGAGGTCTGGTAGGAACCCTAAACCCTAAACCCTAAAACCTAAACCCTAAGGACCCCTTCCAGGAGTCGTTGCCAGGCTAGCAGACCGCATGTCTTGGAACACGGTGCAGTTCGGACAGTTGGGTTTAGGGTTTAGGGTTTAGGGTTTAGGGTTTAGGGTTTAGTGTCTAGGGTTCAGGGTTTAGGGTTTAGGGTTTAGGGTTCAGGGATCAGGGATCAGGGTTCAGGGTTCAGGGTTCAATGGAGGCGCTCAGGGTTGAATCCTCGGAGAACCTCGCAACACTTGCACAGGCAAGACTGCAATATGCCTTTTTGGGGTACTGTAGTTAGGGTCAGAGTTTAGGGTAGAGGGTTTCCGTTACGAGAAGCAGGGCCTAAAAGTTGGAGTTAAGTAGATCAACTCCCCACACAGCACCTACACATACACCATCGGTAGGGCCAGGGCACCCTGACCAACCCCGAAACCCCAAACCCGATATGGCCTGAACCGTAGCCCTTTCCGCCTGCGCTCCGCGTTGTCGACCCCCCTCCCCCCCCCACCCACCCCAACCCCTAAACCCTAAATTCTAAACCCTATAAGCCCGGCCACCACGAACCACAGGGTGGGCGGGAAAACTTCAATCCTGAACGCAGCCCTAAGACCTGAACCAACCACGAACCACGGATGAAGATAAGCCCGCAACCTCAACCGCCCAACCCTAACCCTCAAGCCACCACGAACCCTAGGGGGTGGAGGGGAAACCCCAAACCTCAACCCTAAACCCTAAACCCCCAAACTCTAAACCCACTATGAAGTACAGGGGGCAGAGACAAAACCCGAAACCTTACAGTCTAACCCGAAACCCACCATGAACCGCAGACCACGAACAACAGGGGGAAACCCTAAACCCACCACGAACCACAGGGTGAAGGGGGGAGGGGATACCATGAGGTGGGGGGTGGGCGGGGTTCGGGTTTAGGGGTTCAGGGTTTAGGGTTTAGGGGTTCAGGGTTGAGCGCATGTAAGCCACGAGGCCCAGTGAAGCTTTCGAAGTGCTGGACCGGTTTCGTGGCCCGACTGCAGACGGTTTCTTCTCCCTCACAAGTTGGGTTTCGGTTCTCGTTTAGGGTTTAGGGCTTAGGGTTCTGGGGCTAGGGCTATTCCAGCATGACAAGGGCTGTATTCGATTTGGTTGGCATCGGCCGTATGTTCGAGCTGGCTCCACCCGGACGGCATGGTGACAAGTCAGTCGCTCGTCTTTGAGCCACGCCAGGCAGGAAGAGGCTGTCTCATGCCCATTTCCTTCAAGACCCTTGGTATCAGCTATATCCGCCTTGGGAATGTTTTTTTTTTTTTTTTTTTTTTTTTTTTTTTTTTGTTTATTGAACATATTATTTTTATTCAGGTTCTAAGGGGAGTATAGTATCAGCATTGCTCATGCACCTTGCTGTGGTGTTCCTGACGCTGCTAGCTGGATCTAGCATCTACACGGGCCGAGCATTCTGGCGATATCCAGCTAATGGCTAGGACTGCTATCTACTGCTGCGCTTCTCTGAGCAGCTGCCAAGAGAAGGGCTGACTGAGACCACGGCAAACATGGGGGGTGTTTGCGGAGGGTAAGCAGCAGCTGACGCGGGGTGGCGGGGTTTTGTACTTGAAGGTTCATGGGTGGTTCTATGTGGGTTCGAAGTGGGGGAACTGTACTTATATCTGGTTATCACTTTCTTTGGAGAATGTAAAACCCTACTCATAACTACCCATGTACCTTCAAGCACACGCCCTGTGTCCAGGAGTTAGAGTCTCACGGCTTCAGCCGAAAGGGGAAGCAAGTGGTCTCGATTCTCGACTGGCAGGAGAAGAGCCTTGGCGAATCGACTTCGGACAGCTGCGCACGAGTGTTCAACTCACAACTCAAGCCTGAACATCCAATCAGGGTTTAGGGGTCAGGGTTTGGGGTTTCGGGTTTCGGGTTTAGGGTTTAGGGCCATCGGAACACCTTTGGCACGACGCAGATTCCAGCGAAGCGAGATCAACTGAGGGACTACATCTGCCTCCGTGACTTGGAGTTCATGGATGTTTGGCGTGCACCGGAACCTTGGCAGAGTGTCAAGGGACTTAAAGGGGTTAGTTGGGGGTTACTTAGGTATGTAGCTGGGGACGATGCAAGGTATATAGGGGTCATATAGGGAATAAGATTAAAGGTCCATTCTAGGGGTCCCTCCTTTTACCCCTTAAGAATATGAATCACCAAGGACCCCTGGTGCTACCTTTCTCTGCTAATAAGGGGTTAGGTTATCTTGGCTCCTCCAGAAACACGGTGCCACCGTTTTAAGTATTATTCTTAGATTCCCAACCGATATGTTGTGTTCAAAAAAGTTATCCTTCAAAGACCAGGCCTAGCGGTGGCGAAACTACACGGGGGTAGGCAGGAGTAGACATGCCTGAGACCCCAAGCACCATAGGGGCAGTGGGTTCAGGGTGAGATGGTGTGGGGCTTGTGTAGTTCGTGTCGATGGCTGCGTCTTTCATGGAGTTTTTTGTGGCGGATCTGTGAGAGCTGTAGTGATGCATCCGGCAGGGTGGCAGCTTCATGATATGAGCACCCATATGGGTTTCGGGGTATTGGTCTTGCAGGGTTGGCTTGCTCCTCTTGGGGTGATGAGGGCGTAAACGACTTGCTTAACCTTGTTCAAAGTTACGTTGGTAAGGACTATTTTGGGGGGTGGCAAACAAAAACCTAAACCCTGAACCCTTTGTTTCCTTCAATACGTGCCTCTGCAATGTTAGGCCTGGCTCACTACGGTCGCAGACCCAGCGGCAGCTGAAGCTTTTCGCAAACAGCCGGGAGCCCCATGACTTGTGGGATTTGACATGCCACCTAGGAGACGTATCAAAACTGGGGTCCACGCGGTCTCATGAGTCAGGATTGGCATCGTGCAATTTGGAGAAACTGCCCGAGCTCCACAGGTCTTCATTCTTAGCAGTTAGCAAATGGTAAAGCTGACGCCGTACTGCAGAATCCCCTCTCCGCTTTTAGGCTTGTATACAGCGCGAGCCTTCCACTAGCCGGCGGCGATTTTCCCCCCCAGCACCCCGCCCGGGCCTGGACCCCCTTGTGTAGTCCTGGTTGAGGAGGAGAGGTGATCTGTTTGGGGGCACCCTAAACCCTAAAGCCGACACCCTAAACCCTCGCCTGGCCTGTGCGAGTGCGCGCGATTCAACCCTAAACCCTAAGCCCTCCCAGTATTTTCCGAGATCGCCGGAACCCGAAGACGAGACTGCAATCTGCAAACGGTCAACCTTCAACCTTCACTCCCCTGTACAGGCCTCCTTTACCATAGAGAGAGCTGTGTATACATGCGTTCAAAGAGATACATGTATGTGTATCCGACGTGTGAATATATAGAAAAATATTTATCTATATAAAGAATATGTACATATATATATATATATATTTGTTTGTTTATTCATTTTTTATGTATGTATTTATGTGCGTGTGTGTACATACATTTATACATACATACATACATGCATACATACATACATATATATATATATATACATATATTTATATACATATATGTGGGTGTGTGTATGCATATCTGTAAAAACAAAAGGTACTCTGCGCTTGAAGCTGCCCAGCCCGCGCTCTGTCGTTCGTCCAGGCTCGTGGCACGTCACGGTCACATCCTGAAGGCGCTCCCGCAGTGTGGCGGGGGGGGGGCGGGGATGGTTAGGGTTTGTTTGGGGATTGGGGTTTAGGGCTTAGGGTTTAGGGTGCCTACTTGGAGGTTCCTGGGTATTCATAAGTAGGGTTATGAGTACCCTAAATACGGTTACATCCAGTTATAAAGATAGTTACCCTACTTGTAACGACCCGTGAACCTTCAAGTCGGACTTAGGGATCTGGGCTGGCTTCTTAACTAGAGACCTGGGCGCAAAGCGTTTGGTTTTTGGGGTCTAGGCGCGGGTTCAGGTTTTAGGGCAAAGGGTGTGCCGGGTTCAGGGGGTGAAGGCAAGAGAGTGTAGCGGGCTTATCGTTTAGGCGTCTCGTGCGTCGGCCCTTACCCACTGTTGCACCTTTGCATCTGCTCGCATTGCACAGTACGGCATGGCCGTTTGCATCACATGGGGGTTGCGGGTTTAGGTTTTAGGGTTTAGTGCAGGCTTGGCGATTTGCCATGGACAAGGACTGCTCAAACAGCCACAGCCTCGGATGTATGCCGGGCTTTGCAAAGTTCAGGGCCTCCTGCGTGCCACCATTCGTCCGATCTCATTGTTAAGCGGCAGTTGAAGCATTTTCTCTCGAACAAGCAAATCTCCCCACTGAGGTTCAGGAAACGGAATCTGACAGGTTCTCGCTTGGGCGCCATGCGCTCCCGTACTTCAGGGTTTAGGGTTTAGGGACGTCAGATGGGGGCTTGGTTTTAAAGCGTCGTAGAGGGCCTCGCCTCGCGGAAACACTCAGAAAACTGCCTCCGAAGTGCTCTTGCATTGGGGTCAACTACGGGTTGAGGGTTAGGGGCAGCATTCCACCAAGACCCAGGCTGCAATTGGCATGAGTTCCAGGAGGCAGAGACTTGGTGCTCGTGCTGTGCTGCCGGTTACAATTTAGAGGGTCCTGCAAGGAGGAAATGAGGGGTTTAGGGTTTAGGGTTTAGGGCTAGTGTTTAGGGTTTAGGGTTCAAGGGGGTATGTAACCCAAGGTTCCCTAATCCTCCCCACCACTCCCTAAGGCCCCCCAAAGCTTCCCCAAGGTTCCCTAGCTACTCTCCATGAAACCCCTTCCCTTAAGGACCCTATAACCAACATATCCCTGGGGGTGTGTGGGGGGCTAGGATGCCACCGAGTAAAGAAGGATCCGAATGGGAATATCGTAGGAACATCAGGGGAGCTTAAGCACCCTGCTAGGTACAGTCCCATTATCTTGTTACTTTATTCTTGGGGTTGCCTGTTTGGGGTTGCCACGAATATCCCTTTAGAGTAGCTGAATTCGGCCAGCGCCTGCGCCTACACAGCCCTTCTTCGAGATCTTAAAGGAAGCTATCTTTGGCCGTCCTAAAGCAGCCCCCCAGTACTTGGAGGCAGCGAAGCTGGTGCGTTTCCACGGCAACCTTGCTGGGGCCTGGCTGGCTTTGGATGCAGAGTCATGGCAGCCTAAACCCTAAACCCCAAACCCTAGGCCCCAAACCCTAAAGCTGTAGCAACAAAGCGCAATCTGCAGAATCTGCCACGCAGCTTCTTAGAAAGCTCAGGCAGCACAGCCCAGATCTGTGCTTAGGCGACACGATGGTTAACTATATGAGTATATATACATACATAAATTTATTTATTTATGTATATAATATACATATATCAGAACATGTAGAGAGATGCATATATATTTATATATACATACATGATAGTCGATGTGTATATATATATATGTAAATACATGTTAATCAATAAATAAATACATATCTATATGTATATAGATATGTGTGTGTATGTATATACAACAAGAAATATGATGTTCACATAGGCAGCAGACCAATGAGTCCCACATCCAAGGACTGCAGTGGAAGCATCTCCCTGAAGGTCTCTTCAGCTGTGTAGGGTTTATGTTTTAGGGTTCAGGGTTTAGGGTTGTACCCAGGGAGCCCAATGCCCCTTAATTAAGGAATTATGCCTAATTCACATAGGGACCCTTAATCCGATTTTAAGGTATATTCCTGAAGTTAAGGGGCATTGGGCTCTTGGGTAGTTTGTGGGATGGGTTCCCAAACCCTAAACCCTAAACCCTAAACCCTAAACCCTAAACCCTAAACCCTAAACCCTAAACCCTAAACCCTAAACCCTAAACCCTAAACCCTAAACCCAACTTTTGGGATGATAGCGTTGGGTGGGGTACACTTGGGCGACCTTTAGCTTGGCAAATACCCATATGGCCGAGGATGACCGATGCAGAGGTCTAGCTTGAGGAACGAGCAGTAGGTTTAGGGTTTCGGGGCTAGGGTTTAGGGTTATCTTGGGTGCTGTTGCAACAGGCTGCTGGTTAGAAGCTTGGCCCATGAATTCATGGATGTAAGTACTTCGGCCCCATGACATTTTGTTGTGGCCTTGGTCTGAAGTTTGAGCAGTCATGACTGCTCAAAACCCTAAACCCTCTTTGGCGATCGTGGTCTAGGCCCTCGTATGAACAGCGCCCCGAGCTACCAATGAGTAGTAGGACTTGCGCGCTGCTGAGCTTCTTTAGTCCGACGGGTTTGTTGGGTGTATACTGTTACTTATTCTGCTTCTGCAGCTACTGAAGCTGTGTTGCCAGCCTGTGGTCGCTTCCATGGCGTGGTGCCGATCTACCGTAGTTTATCCAGCTGTTTCCACTGTGATGCAGTTGCGCTTGCTTGGATTGCCCGGAGCCTTGCCGGCGCGTGCGCCAGTGTGAGAGTCGAAACCCTAAACCCTAAAACTTAAACCCTAAACCTTAAACCCTAAACCCTAAACTCACAAAAAGAAAGCCACCCCCGTGCCTGAATCCCAGCTGTGCTCTTGAACATGGCACTGTGCTGCCAGGAGATTGACCCAGCGCCTCGGCTGCAGGAGGATGGTGCCAGTGCGCTTGGTTTGCTTAGGGTGCAGGGTTAGGGTTTAGGGTTCAGGGTTCAGGGTTTAGGGTTCAGGGTTTAGGGTTTAGGGTTTCGGGCTGAGGGTTTAGGGTTTGGGTCTGCTCTTGGGTTGTGGTGGATTGAGTTTGGATACTGCCCCCACTCAGTAGCCATTGAACAATTGTAATGTAGATATAGAAGGCCTTGAATACTAGCCCCTGCTATGGACTGTTGCTGTATGGGGGCAGTACCCAAGATTGAGTCTTGAAGCCCTAAACCCTAAACCCTAAACCCTAAACCCTAAACCCTAAACCCTAAACCCTAAACCCTAAACCCTAAACCCTAAACCCTAAACCCTAAACCCTAAACCCTAAACCCTCACACACAGCAGCGCGCCGCTGAGGAGGCACACGAATGCCTGACGGCATTCAAGACTTGGGCCGATGCGGAGTTCAGCGGCGTAAGGTCGGCCTTCAAGGCCGGGATTCAGCAGCCTTAGGGCTTAGGGCTTAGGGTTTAGGGTTTAGGGTTTAGGGTTCAGGGTTCAGGGTTTAGGGTTTAGGGTTTAGGGTTTAGGGTTTAGGGGCTTAGGCAGCCCTAAAGCCCAGACTTGGGATGTTCCAACTTATACTGGCAGTCCTTCATAAGGATGAGAGTCAGGGGTACTCGAATCCCATGAAGGACTGTTTTTTAAGAGGGGGGAACATCCCTTAACCCCAAACCCCAAACCCCAAACCCTAAACCCTAAACCCTAAACCCCAAACCCGAAACCCTAAACCCCAAACCCTAAACCCTAAACCCTAAACCCTCCTAGCCAGTAGCGCAGGTGCTGGATGCCGATGGCTCCGGCTCTCTGAACTTCAAGGAGTTCAAGAGTGCCTGCAGGAGCCATGTGGGGAGCCACAGGCTTAGGGTTTAGGGTTTAGGGTTTAGGGTCATGGAAGAAGATCGAAATTACGTGGGTCAATACTTGTACATATAAGTGGGGTTATAAGCACCCTCAGTCTGACTACAACCATCGTGACCCTTCTTATAACCCTACTTATAAGTACCCATGAACCTCCAAGTGCAGCATGAGAATGTATGACATAGCGAAAAAGGCAGCCAGAAAATTGGAATTTGAACCCGGACATGCAAATCTTAACACCTTTTAGGGTTTAGGCTTTTTCGTCTGGCGGAGTCCCCAAACCTTAAACTGTTTAGGGTTTCGGGCGCACTGCCATGCCGACACCAATCCACCATCCTAAGCCCCCAACTTAAAACCTGCACCCTAAAGCTTTCAAGCCCCAAAAACCATTGGAAGTGATTTTGGTGCTTTCCCAGACCCAACTGAAAGTGGACGATTTCGACATGGACCCAACCTGGCCTTTGTAAAGAGATTCCAAGTGATTCCCCCCCCCCCCCAAACCATTGCCCCTGGCAAATTCAAGACACACTCGGGCACCTTCCAGTGTTTTGGCTTCCGGAAGTTCAAGTTGGAAGATGTTCAAGCCATCGATGAAGAGTGCTTGATAATTTGGGTGGCCTTCCATGTTTCCCTAAACCCTAAACCCCGGCTGCCACCGTAAACGTGGCATGTGGCATAGGAAGTCGCAGTGGGACCGTAGGAGTTTAGGAAAAAAAACCCAAACCCCAAACCCTAAACCCCCTGGTGCTGTCCCAGGATGTATGGGTTTACGGGCGACTGCAAGCTGACTGCAAATCCAGTCCTGGGTTTAGGGTTTAGGGTTTAGGGTTTAGGGTTCAGGGTTCAGGGTTCAGGGTTTAGGGTTTAGGGTTTAGGGTTCAGGGTTTAGGGTTTCAGAGTGAAGTACACCAGCAGCTGGCGAGATTCCCGACTCCCAGTATTCAGAAAGGGTTTAGAGTTTAGGGTTCACGGTTTAGGGTTGGCCCTCTGGACAGACTCCCTGGGGTGGTACTGAGGCAAGCTGCTTTTCCAATGCTTGGACCAGATGCAGAAGGGGACCTTGCAGCTGCACGAGATCTCTTTTCTGGACAACTGGGCCAACGACGATTCTTGGCTTCAGGCACATCGTTTGCTTTGCGCGCCTGCGCAGCCCGGCTTCGCGCGCCAGCGTGCCGGCTTGACACACTTTCACTCGTACTGTACAACGACAACGCAGTCTTCATGACTTGAAGCCTGCGTTTGTATCAACAAACTCTAAACCCTAAACCCTAAACCCTAAACTGGTGGAAGGCACTGTCTCCTTGTGTGGTCATGAAGAGCAAGGCGCATTAGGCGCATAGCATTGCACTGCTTAACAAGGAATGCACCGGTACCCGCTTCAGCTTTCTTCTTGCGTATCACAATCGCCACGACTTATTGAAACTTCATGTTGTGGAAGAATCAGGGGCAAACCGATCAGGACGGCGTATGGGGGCGGATGGCACACAGCCTTCGGCAAAGGCCGTCGAACCCCCCTAGCCTTCGTCGAAACCCTTGGCCTTCGTCGAACCCCCGTCCCGGCCCTTGTGGCCTTCGTCGAACCTCCGGCGTTCATTTAGCCTTCGTCGAAGCCTCGCGTTTTTTTTCGGGCTTTGTCTTGGCCTTTTGTATCGGCCTTCGTCGAACCCCCTCCCCCTTCGTCGAACCTCCCGGCCTTCGTCGAACCTTCGCCCGCCCCCCCGGCCTTCGTCGAACTTCGTCTCGGCCCGTTGGTATCCCGAGTCTTCGTCGAAGTTCCCCGGCCATCCTGCTCTTCGGCCATCCTGATGTGTTTTCCCCTTAAAGAATGATCTGCTTTCCTTCCGGTGGCATTCCAATGTTGTGTTGGCCACAAGGCACTACATGGCACATAGCATCATACCACAAAAAAGGAATGCCCGCACGAGATGCAGAAATCACGGAAGTATGCGGCAAAGGTGACCACTTTGTGAGAGCCATGCACAAAAAAGGGGCACGTGAACTATATCGGAGTAGATGCCGAGGTGTTGATCATTGAGTTTAGGGTTTAGGGTTTAGGGTTTAGGGTTTAGGGTTTAGGGTTTATAATTGCCACAACCCGTGCGCTTGCTTTCGTGTATAGACCTGGGAGTCCCTCGCGCGCGCGCGCGCGAAGATGTGAGGTGCCAGTGGAAACCATTTCGGGGGTTTTGGAGAAAATCGAGGTACCTTATTTGGGGTCCTTACTATAATCCTACTATTTGAGGGTTTTTGGAGAAAATGGAGGTACCTTATTAAGGGTCCTTACTATAATCCTACTATTTGAGGGTTTTTGGAGAAAATGGAGGTACCTTATTAAGGGTCCTTACTATAATCCTACTATTTGAGGGTTTTTGGAGAAAATGGAGGTACCTTATTAAGGGTCCTTACTATAATCCTACTATTTGAGGGTTTTTGGAGAAAATGGAGGTACCTTATTAAGGGTCCTTACTATAATCCTACTATTTGAGGGTTTTTGGAGAAAATGGAGGTACCTTATTAAGGGTCCTTACTCTAAGGGAGGCCTACTATTTGGGGGGGTTTATTTTCGGGGCCCCTATTTTCGTAAACCCCCCATTGCGTGTCTGCACACCCGTATCTGCAATACCCTTGGCGGGTAGCGGGTCTCCCGCGGCACTTGGTTAATCCTAGCGCATGCACGAACTGTCTGGCAGCCGTGTCTCATAATTCTCATCAACCCTAGACTCTATAAACCCTATAAACCCTATAAACCCTACAAGCCCCCATAAACCCCTATAAACGCCTATGAACCCTATAAACCCTATAAACCCTATGAGCCCCTATAAACCCGATAAACCCTATAAACCCGATAAACCCTATGAGCCCCCTATAAACCCCCATAAACCCCATGAACCCTATAAACCCTATAAAACCCGATAAACCCCCATAAACCCCTATAAACCCCCATAAACCCCATGAACCGTATGAACCCTATAAACCCCATAAACCCGATAAAAACCCCATAAACGCCTATAAACGCCTATGAATCCTATAAACCCTATAACCCCTATAAACCCTATAAACCCTATGAACCCTATGAACCCTATGAACCCTATAAACCCTATAAACCCTATGAACCCTATAAACCCCTATAAACCCCCATGAACCCCATGAACCCTATAAACCCTATAAACCCTATAAACCCTATGAACCCTATAAACCCTATTAGCCCCCATAAACCCCCATAAACCCCATGAACCCTATTAGCCCCTATAAACCCCCATAAACCCCCATAAACCCCCATAAACCCTATGAACCGTATGAACCCTATAAACCCCTAAACCGTGAGACGGCCCGAGGATCTGATGGCTGAGACGCTTGGCCTTGCAGGGTTTAGGGTTTAGGGTTTAGGGTTTAGGGTTTAGGGTTTAGGGTTTAGGGTTTAGGGTTTAGGGTTTAGGGTCGCTTGCGACAGGAGGGGAGGCCATTTTGCTATTTGCTTAAGAACCTTTAGGGCTTAGGGTTCGAGGGTTCCCAAAAGCAAGAGAATAATGAATCCTGTGGTAAATTTGGAGGCGCTTTTTGAAATTATGCATTGTTGCGAGGGTTCCAAGTTCAGTATAGTGTTGTTTGCTTCAGAACCTTGAGGGTCCTCAACAACAAAGGATAACGAGCCCTATATTGCCCGACTTTGTTTGGGGGCTGGCTCTTAAGCAAGGATAAGTATTGAGGAGAGTCAACAGTTGAATGGAAGATAGGAGAACCTGAGTCATGAATTCAGCTCAGCACGTTTTGGGAGGGACCAAGAAGTAGGGCTTATGAAAGTTTAGAGGGGTTTCAACAGAGTGTGGGGTTTAGGGTTTAGGGCTTAGGGTTTAGGGTTTAGGGTTTAGGGCTTAGGGCTTAGGGCTTAGGGGATTTAGGGTGTAGGCTGTGTAGGGTTTAGGGCTTAGCTTATCAGGCCCAACCTTGCCTGACCAGGTCTGAGCTTGGCTCCCTCGACGATGGCGCATCTTCGCGCAGGCCGGAGTTGGCTGGAAGGGTGAGTTGGCTAGAAGGTGGGTTTAGGGTTTAGGGTTTAGGGTTTAGGGTTTGTTCGTCCCGGCATAGTTCCAGGGGTCAAAAAAGGGTTTAGGATTTAGGGTTTAGGGTTTAGGGTTTAGGGTTTAGGGTTTAGGGGGTTGGTCGGTCGGGGCTCGGCTTGGCTGGTTGCCTGCAGGGGCTTAAGAACTCCAACTAAGAATAACAAAAACAAGAAATGATAATCTCTAGATTACCCTTATTAAGCAATTAGTAGTAATCAAAAATACGAATCCCTATATTACCCTGAATACGCAGAATATTTGTTCTTTTCGGGGTTCTTAAGCAATTAGTAGTAGCTGGAGGGTGGTTTCCGGATGTTTAAGATGCTGGCGCTTGCTCCGTTTGATTGTTTACATGTCCAGGTACACAAAGGTTGGCACCGGAAGATTAACCATGTTGGCAACATGAATATGGATACGATTCACCATGTTACTGTTTTTGGGTTTAGGGAAGCCAGAATGCTCACATCTTCCCACTGTGTTGAGGCGCTATGGAGAAAACGGCGACAGGCTCCTGGAGTATTTCACAGCGCCTCGACTGGCCCAGGTGGTTGTTTCCAGAAATCTTCAGAAAAGCATAGCAGGAGATTGCAGAGAAAGCATCTTCTTTACTGCGGCTCAAGCTTAGGAACGATGTCCTAACACGTGAGGCATTCACTTCAAGGTTGTGCGTTTGAACGCTCTCATGCCAGGCAGGCTCCGCAGCGAAGTAATTTAAGCAGTCGGTCTCAAGACGAAGGGACACACAAATGGTACTTGTACCGGGCCGTGCAGCACGCTAAGCTCACTAGGCTGATGTCCGGCTTTGACAATGTCTCTGAGCGAAGTGGGGGAAGTGGAGGTGCCAAAGCTCGCGGCAAAGGCAGAAATCGTCAGAGGCGGGGAGGTGAAGACGAGCTGATGGGCAGGAACACCGCTCAGAGAGACTTTGATGCGGAAAGGCGAGGATATGGAGATGGCCAAGCAGCAGATCCTTGCTCTAAAAGGGTTTAGGGGTTCATATACCTTAATAGGAATTCTAGTAGTACATGGGTATATGACCCAAATGTTAGGGTTTATTTGCTCCCCAAGGATTTCGAGAGAATGGACCGCACCGACAGCGGTCCCGAACGCAGTCGCCACAATCAGCATCGACGGCCTCGTCGTGAACATGCAACAGGTGGGAGGGTGTCCGAAATTAGGGGGGTGCCCTTCTTGGGGTCCTTATAATTATCAGGGAATCCTACTATTTATTTTTTTTTTTTGGGGGGGGGTGGGGCATATTCGGGACCCTAAACCCGAAACCCTAAACCCCGAGTTTCGTAAACCTCCCCCAGGTGATCCTCACCTGGGAACACGAGGCCCCAACTCGGCGCCCAGCTTCCAGTTAGTGCCGCCGCCCCCACCTCCTCCATCGAAGTCCGGGCAAGATGCACCTAGGCCTTAGGGGACTTTTTGGTTTCTTTTTTGAAAAAGAATTTTTGGGTACTCCATTCTTCTTAAAGATTTTTTTGGGTACGATAACTCTAGAAGAAGCAGCTAAGATTTTGTGACTTTTGCTTTAGGGTGTCCAAGATCAGAAAAGAAGGCACGAGACTCCCGGCACGAGCGACATGAGAGTCAAGGCAGCTGCTCGGGAGCTTGCCATCCCGGTTACGGTGCTCAGGGTGCCTGGGTCTTAGGGTTTAGGGTTTAGTGGTTTAGGGTGGTAGGGTTTAGGGTTTAGTGGTTTAGGGTGGTAGGGTTTAGGGTTTAGGGTTTAGGGTGGTAGGGTTTAGGGTGGTAGGGTTAGGGTGGTAGGGTTTAGGATTTAGTGGTTTAGGGTTTCGGGCTCAGGGTGCCTGGTCTTAGAGTACTAGACTTTAGTACTTTTTGTTGGTTCTGGGTAAACGTTGGGTTCCTATTATAGCTACTTGTACTTAAAAAGTATATACTTTTTGTTCCAGGGTCTTCTCCAAAGCTAAGGTGCTTTTTCCACCTACAACCAGATCAGGGACACCGGTCGGCGAATTTCTCAAGAAGGTTTTCCAGTTACCCACCATCCTCAAGGAACCGCGTTCCAGCAGATGCAGCACACCCTTCAGCCTCCGCAAGCCCCCTTGCAGCATCTTCTTGCTACGGGTCCTGTCTCCATGCCGACCACTCCGCCGCCCGGTGATCGTGAAGACGTCATTCGTGACGCCTGCAAGGCTCACGACATACCAAAAGCCGTCATGATGCTTGCGAACCTGTCGGATGAGGAGGGTCTGCAGATCCTGCCGAACGTCGTGGATGATCTCAATCGAGCCTTGCAGGAAGTGTCACAAAGCGACGGCGAGGAGGGAAGATTGAGATCCATTCCGGCCGAGCAGTTGGCGGAGCTCGCCTACCAAATGGGAAGAATCCCTGTTCCGCCGGGCCAGCAGCCAGTTGTTGCAAAGATTCTGCAGGTGGTTGCGGACAAAGCCAAGTACAGGACTGAAGAGCTGCCACCACGCTGCCTTTCCCGCATGGTCTGGGGCTTTGCAGGGGCTTCTGCCCGCAATGACTCCCTCATGTCGGTTGTGGCTGCAGCAGTCGTGAACAAGATCAGAGGCTTCAACCATGAAGAGCTTTCCAACACTGCATGGGCTTTTGCGAAGTGTCTTGCTGTTGGTTAGTAGGGAACGAGGGAATGAGGTACCCCTATGTCCCCCTATATATACCCTTTAAGGGATTATATAGGGTACCTCATTCCCAACAGTAAGGTGCGGGCTGTGGAACGCGCAGCTCGCGCAGTGCCTCGCGCGAGAGTGCATGGAAAAGATCGACACCTTCACGACGCAAAGCTTGGCGAACATGACCTGGGCCACTTAGTGGGGAATGAGGGGTACCCTATATACTCCCTTAAAGAAAGGGTATCTATGGGGAGGATATATGGTACCACCAGCAGCAAGGCCATGGCCCAGTGGGGCACCCGAGAGGAGGCGCTTTTACGGGCCATTGCCCAAGCCTTGCACCGGCAGCGCGAGAGCTTCGAGCCTGCCCAGATGTCCATGGTCTCCTGGGCATTCTCGACCCTGAGCTTTAAGTACGATCCGCTTCTTTGTCGTTAATTGGGTACTTTTTTTAAATTTATTCTTCAGGGTACTTAAACCCTGTAAGGCATAAAAGGTTAGATCTTTCATACTCTCCCAGCCATGAACTAGGCTGATGAATGCGATCATGACCGAGTCGATCAGCCAAATTGGCACCTTCACCAACCCTGAGCTGGCGCATCTTGCCTGGGCCTATGCCAACCTGAGGATCCAGGACCGGGGCCTCTACTCGGCCATCTCTCACCAAGTGCCTTGGGTAGCAGTGGTAGCCTTTGCCCTTTTTTTTGGGTTCTGGGTTTCCCTTATAAAGTGACCTAAACCCTGAACCCTGAACCCTGAACCCTAAACCCTAAACCCTAAACCCTAAACCCTAAACCTTTCAGATGGTTGCTGGGCTACCAAGGTGCAGAGGAACTCTGCGCGAATGGAGCCGGCCGAGATCGCCAACATCGCTTGGGCCTTCGCGAAGAACATGATGGGAACAGACACAGTGACTCGGACCCCGAGCAGGCCCTTCTTCCCTGCTTTTTAGGGTTTGCGTTCCCTTTTGAACCCTTCTAAACCAAAAAAGTGTGCACCCTAAACCCTCAACCCTCAACCCCTAAACCCTAAACCCTAAACCCTAAACATTTTCTGCCAGGTTACCACATCCTGTGCCTAGGTGATGAGGTTCATCGCTGAGCAGGCAGAGCCACAGATTGGCAGCTTTAAGGCCGCGGAGATTACCATGCTGACCTGGGCCTTTGCTGTCACTTAGGGGATTTTTTGGGAGAAGTTGTTTTGAATTATGTTTTTTGGGCACTATAATCCCCAAGAAAAAGCCAAAGCCTTTGCTGTCACTTAGGGGTTTTTGGGAGTATTTTATTGTTTACCGATTTTGGGGGGTACTTCAAGTCCCAAGAAACAGCTAACATATTGATTTTTGCTAGGGTTTTTCAAGTTCAGTAAAGGTCACTGGGCAGCAGCATGTCGGCTTGATGTCCGAGATTGGCTCGAAGGTTGCCAAGCGAGCTGACAAGTTTTCTGCTTCGCAGTTGGCCCACGTGGCGTGGGCTTTTGGAGCACCCCAGGGGGTACTTGGAAACATGTTTTTTTGCTGTCTTGGTTACTGTAATCCCTATGGAAGAGCTGTAATCAGATTTTTTGCTAGGGTGCCCAAATCTCAGTAAAGGCACTTGCAATGAGGCAAACAGACCTGTGTGACAAGGTGGCCATGTGCTTCGAGCACAATCGGAGCAACTTCTCTGCACAAGCCTTGACACAAATTGTGTGGGGTTTCGCCATGGTCCAGTACAGAGACAAAACATTCATGGACCTTGCCGCGCCACACATCATTCAGGGCATTTCAGAGCTGAAGCCACTAGCACTTTGGCGATGTTCTTGGGCGTACAACACATTGCTGGTGAGCAACCTCGATCTCACAAAGGCCATCCTGGCCGCAGCGGCCACAAGGGTGAACGAGTTTTCCCTGAAGGGTTTGGCCAGGCTCGCGGAGACTTACAAGATGGGCCACCGCACCGAGAGCGATGCCGATTTGGAGCTACACTTGAAGGAACGGCTCTCAAAGGCTGTGCAAGGATTCAATCGGCTTTTTCCGGCGTTCGAATCCCTCAGCTCCATCAATGACGAAGCTCTCCCGCCACTGCAACACATCGGTATGGGTGACCTACGCGTGTTTGCGACCAAGTACATCCTTGAGGAGCTTGGATTTGCAACGCCAAACTGGAGCTTTGTGTCAAGATCCTTGGGACCAAATGAACCTTAAAATTTGGGTCAGATACCCTATACTACTATTAATTCCTATGAAGGTCTCTGAACCACAAACCCTTTTAGGGTTCATATTTCGTCCCCAAGGATGCCTGAAGGAGGTTCACAATCGGCGGTTGGCAGACTGCGTGGGCTTCGAGATTCAGGTCGAGAACGTGCTGCAGAAGCTGGATGTGCACGAGTTCCGAGTGCGAGCTTTTGATGAGGCAATGATGGATGATGAGATCATCGAGGTGGGGAAGACGCTTGTGCCGGACATTTTTGGCCGGACCGTAGCAAGTGAGGCTGTCTTGCATGTTGTGGCGGAGACATGCGTCTGCATCTACAGGAACTTGCTTGTGCATCCGCAGTCTGACAGTGATTGTCGGGCGGTGTGCGGATATTTCCGGATGTTCTTGTCACAGATCCCATCGTTCAGCAGCATTGCGCTGTTGGTTCAGATGCGGACCAGATTCCCCAATGTTCAATTCGAGTTTGTGGAGATGCAGATGACAGCTCCGAAGAGTGCTATGAAGTGTCTAGGAATGGAGAGCCAGTGAAGCAACAGAAGCCGGCCACAGAGCTTGAGCAGAGTAGGCTAGGGTTTAGGGTTGAGGGTTGAGGGTTTAGGGTTTAGGGTTTAGGGTTTAGGGTTTAGGGGGGAGGGCGCGTCGTACATGGCTGTAATATCCAGCTCGACAAGTCCTGGTCGTTGTGCTGTTCGCTCACTGAGTGTAGTTTTGTTTTTTTCTATCAAGTTTATGTGTAATTAGTAATAATTGTAATCTCAGTTATAGCTAATTACGTACTGAAAAGTAATTAATTAACTAATTAGGTAATTATATGGACGTGTGAGATGACGAAGTGCGAGGCCGTGTCTCTTCCTACCTTCCGAAGCCTTGCCCGCCGCGTGCGAGTGTGAGAGTTGAAGCCAGAAAGCTCCCCGCAAAAACCGAACATCCCCCAAGCTCTAAGCAAAACCTAAAACCCCCCAAAGCTCTAAGCCCAAAACCCTGAAGAAAGCCACAAGAAGAATTCCTGAGGAAAATCCTGGGCCTGGAGCTTACGTCGTGCCCGGCAGCTTCGGCGTGTCCGATCGCAGCCCGGGGAGGTTGGCGGCAGTCTCGAAACGAGGGTCCTCTTGAGGGTTTATCGGGGTTTAGGGTTTAGGGTTTACGGTTTAGGGTTGCCGGAATACTCAGGACGCTGCCGAAATGCTGCCAAGAGTCCGGCCAATTCAGCACTACTGACATGCCGAACCCTAGCAATAAAGGCTTGTGGAACATACTCAAACAAAACAACTTTATAAGACGCAAGAAATCATAATCCGGCAACGCCCTCAGTCCGGCTGCAAAAAAGGGTTTCGGGTTTAAGGTGCGAAATTGTGGGTTTTGGGTAGCATTTCGTTTTGGGGGGGCTGGTAACAATGGGTCTATTCCGCGGGCGCGCACTGTGCCCTATAAGACCCTACGAACATCAGGACCCGTGTTATGACAAGGGCTGACCATCACCTGGGGAATTGCCCAGGTCAGCTCGCCCCTTTGAAGCTGCCTGGGTTTAGGGTTTGGGGTCTGGGGTTTAGGGTTTGGGTTTAGGGGTGTCCACCATGTTCTTAATGTTCTTAGTGTCCTTATCATGGCTGCCGGGCGATGTCAGGCGCATTTTCATTCTTAGCCACATGGTCCCTTACTATGGGGCCCTGACAATTCGGAAGCCCTTAAATACTACTTCTATACACCAGTCAAAGCCCAGATTTGTTCGATCATCCGCGGGAGTCGGAGGCACGGCGGTGCCTTCACGATGCAGGGCAGATACAAGTCGAAGGAGCACCAAAAGCACATTAGCTCCCCGGCCTGAAGCAAACACCTGGGATCTTGGGGGCGGGGGGGGGGGGGGGGGGGGGGGGGGGGGGGGGGTGGGGTGTTGGGCTCCAGGTTTAGGGATTAGGGTTTAGTATAGGGTTATAGGGGTATAGGGTTATGGGTTATATAGGGTTATAGGGTTATAGGGTTTAGGGGCTAGGCCCCGCTTTCAGGTGCTGCCGGCAGCCTCGTCAGTGTCTAGGGTTTAGGCTCAATAGCGTTTCACTTTCCTCTTGGTCCCCTTGTCCTCAAACCGAAAGAACACCCTAAAACCCTACACCCTAAAACCCTAAAACCCTAAAACCCTAAAACCCTAAAACCCTAAAACCCTAAAACCCTAAAACCCTAAAACCCTAAAACCCTAAAACCCTACAACCCTACAACCCTACAACCCTACAACCCTAACCCCAAACCCTAAACACGCGGCAGAGAGTTCTCCGAGGCCCGGCCCAGTACTCCCCTTGTATGGAGCCGACCTCCCCAAGAAAGCCGGCCTGGACCTCGACTGTCTGGTTTTCAGGATTTAGGGTTTAGGGTTTAGGGTTTAGGATTTAGGGTTTAGGTTTAGGGTTTAGGGTTTAGGGTTTAGGGATAAGGCTTGGGACTTCGTTGTTCTAGGGGCTTCTAGGCTTTCGGGAATTGGGGCATTCCGATTTCCGATCATTCGTTGGCCCAACACATACCGGTGTTGGATCTTGAAGCCTGGCGAGCGCGACGTGCTTAAAGTGGCAGGGGGCACCAGTGCAGAGTTGGTGCGATATTTCCGGACTCGATGCAATACATGACCTTGAATAAATGTGTTTCCCATGGTCAGCCACCAGTGTCAGGCGTGGACCTTCAGCAGACGCCCGAAGTCTGCGCAAAAAGCGCAGGCGCCTCGCGTGCGCCTGTGGCTCAGTGCACGGGATGGAACAGGGACGCCACATCTGCTGAGAGGAGCTGGCAGCAGAGTTGCGGAACACTAGCCCAGTAACATCCTAAACGCTCTCCCTTCTAAAAAGGCGCAGTGTCCCTGCTGAGTGGTTGAGAACCTTTCGACTTTTCTGAATGCTGTTGGAGATATAGAGGGGGGGGGGTATGGAGGAGTCTCCACCCTAAACCCTCAACCCTCAACCCTAAACCCTATCCACACATGGTCAGTTTCTTTAGAGCCGGTGCTATTTTTTATAAAGTGGACAGCGCGGGCTCCAGCAAGTGGCTTCCATTGAACGCCAGCCGACTGGAGGACCCGGGTTCAGGGTTTAGGCTTTAGGGTGTGTTCAGTGGCGCTGGGGCTCTGGCCGAATTCCCGTTTAATTGAAGAGTTCCTAATTCATCATTAGGACGCCCCTTATATAAGGTACATGTCTCAGATGGGCCGTGAGCTCTTTGAGAGGAGCATGGATGCTCCCCTGGACCCTGGGATTTCGCTTCTGTCTGATGACAGCAATCCACCTGGTGGCGGCCTGAAGTCAAGCACTCTCCGTGTGTGGGTTCGCAATGAAACTGCAGCCAATCTCGGTCTGAGTCCAGGCCGTCCGGCTGCAGATGTTGAAGCCTGGCAGCAGCACAGACCAAGATCAGCGGGGACGCATCATGCGTGCAAGCGAGTCTCTTCCAGGGTCACCCCACGAACACCCAAAACTGGCGGACAGCATGTTCCTCAGGGGCGTTGCGCACATTGCAGCCGTTTCCACATGATCTCAGACCACTCGTCACACGATGACATAGTACGAAACCTTCGGCGATGTGGCTACTCTATCTACTGCCATCCCTATAAGATTTCCTTGCCCGGCCCCGCAACTCGCAGCTTTGCCATGGAAAGCTTTCTTGACATCATCGATGACCTCCACCAGCAGCAGCTGAATCTTGCAGAGGAGCAGCATTCGGTGCTGCGGCAGGCTGTCCTCAACCATCTCCAATCCGAGCCTTTGGAGACAAAGCCCGCGACCCCTCTTCATGACTGTGCGCGGCTACAGCTGCCCAGTAGTAGAGCAGGCAACCTTTCACCTTTTTGGGTGAGTATAATCCCCTTATAAACCCTAAACCCTAAACCCCAAACCCTTATAAACCCTAAACCCTAACCCTAAACCCAAAGGTTAACCTTTCCCCCCAGGTTACTGGACAACTAAGGCTGAGCGCCACGCTGCTCACCACACAGCCCGACCTGACGGTCGATGACCCGTGTCCGATGAGCCCCACCGTTCGAGGGGAGAACCGTGGACGTCACCATGGGCTGCCTGGCAACCCTACACATTTAGGAAAATTTAGGGTTTAGGGGTTAAGGGTTTAGGGCTTAGGGCTTAGGGTTTAGGGCGGTTTCCGAAATTCGAAATTCGGGGTACCTTATGGGGGTCCCGATTAGAAGGGAACCCTATACCAGTTTGGGGGTCTATTTTTGGCAGCTGCCTTCATGTCCACGATCGAAGCCAAGGACTCTCCAGTCTCGCACTTCGATGATTCGCAGCTGGCTTTCTCTGTCCTCAACGCCCGACTCGGAACAGATCCTTGGGGACCAAATGAACCCTAAAGTCTTTGGGTCATTATACCCTATACTACTATAATTCCTATTAAATTATTAAGGTTTATGAACCACAAACCCTTTTACTACTATAATTCCTATTAAGGTATATGAACCATAAACCCTTTGAGGGCTCCTTTCGGCCACAAGGATGTCGGGGGTCCTGCCAGCGTGCAGCCACATTGACCGCGTTGAGCCCAGAGTCCGGTGGTTGCGATGTTTGGACACTTGCCTGCAGTAGCAACTTCAGAACCCCAAGACTAGTTTTCCTGAATTATCTAAGAATTTTGGATTAGGCTAAAGAAGAGGTCTATTTTTGGGTCCTATAAGCCCTGCAAGAAAGCAGCTTTTGAGTCGTTTTGAGTCCTTAGGAAGTCGTAAAGAAAGAGTCTCGGTTCAAGAAGTTCTTGAGCGCCTGACATCTCCTTCCGAGGATCGCGCCGCGGCCGCATTGATCGTCTTGAATGCCATCAACATGATGGTGGAGCTGGAGCTCGAAGGCCTTTTAGGGTTTAGGGTTTAGGGTTTCGGGGGCTCGGATGCCCAGAGACGTCGGAGACGTTCGGTGGGCATCATGTGTGCAGTCGCCCATACTCTGCTTCTACGTCGTGGTATTCTCACTTTCTTTTTTGGGATTCGCCGCCAACAGTTATGTAGCTGAGGCCGGAATCTGATAGAGTCAAGAATTATGTACACAGTCGCCAACAATGACAATGACGTGTTGCCGACATCACCTGCGTTCGGGCGGCATTCTGAATTCACTCCAGCATGCACGCAAGCCCAGCCCTACACCCGAAACCTCGATGAGCGATTCTTGTGCAGGACGGGCAGCAGCCGAAGCTTTGGCAAGCAATGCCCCTAGCCAGTGCATCTTTATGGCTTGCCCTGGAGGAGCCGTCCTTTGGGTGTTCCAAGATGCATTGCGAGTCACTTCGGTTTTCGTCATGCATGGTTGCATGCGTAGCGCTTTTCCACGCAGTGCAAGAGAAGCCAGTTCCGCAAGAGAGAGAGAGAGAGAGAGTGAGAGTCTGCTTGGCGGGTGGCAAAAAGAAACAAGCACCCTGTCTGGAAGAACTGCACTCGATGCTGCGCTTCACCGCCGGAGTCTTTGACCTGGCTTTCTTTGTGGAGTCGCGGCCTTGGCACCCTCCAGAGAGTAGAGTCGAGGCTTTAGGGCTTAAGGGCCATTGGGGGGTTGCCCACAAGAACTCGTGTACCTCAACCCTACAAGGTGGGGCCCCCTAAGTAGAATTGCATCAGGGCCCGACATTGCGTTACAAGTATCCCCATGGGGTTGTGAAGCCCCCCCCCCAAAAAAAAAACGAAGCCAGGGTGCCGGTGTCCAAACCCTAAACCCTAAACCCTAAACCCTAAATAAACCCCTAAACCCCTAAACCCCTAAACCCTACTTGGGGCCTCGGAGTCCCTATAGACGAAGTACGTTCAGGGCCATGTCTTCCCTATGTACATGGACATGGACCCCTACATGAAGGTGCCGGGGTAGTTATGAGTGGGGTTAGAAGTAGGGTAACGACGACTTTGATAGCTCGTGATACCCTTGTTAAGGGCTCTTAAAACCCTACTTCTAGCTACCCATGAACGTGAGGGTATTCCTGGATCAGAAGTGAGGCTCCTGGTCCGCGTGGCATTGGAGAAAGCTCCTTTGCTACAAGAGAAGTTTATTTGACAATTTGTGCACTTCCCAAAATAAGGTTGCCTACTTTGGGGGGAGTCCTGTGGAAGAGATGATACTCTGTTTGGGGTGTAGAATAAGGAGTACTGTTGGGAAGATGCCCTCAGCTGCGGTGAGACCCTTGTGCGTCATGAGTCGGTAGCTGAATCAACCCTAAACCCTAAACCCTGAACCCTAAACCCTGAACCCTGAACCCTGAACCCTAAACCCTAAACCCTAAACCCTAAACCCAACCTGAGGGAAACTTCTGCCAAAAGCTTGCCAACTGGTTCGACGCAGTCCTTGCAATTGCTGGTGTGGCCGCTGCTCTGCAGAAAGTGTCGCAAGGGAAGCTCACTGCATCAAAGGCTTGCGCCTTGTTGTTTGCACACAGCCCTAAACCCCAAACCCCAAACCCTAAACCCTAAACCCTAAACCCTCGATGCCTTGCCGGCCTTGTGCGAGTGTGAGAGTCGAAACCCTAAAACCCTAAACCGTATTCCCTAAACCCTAAAACCCTAAACCCTAAACTCTTCAAGGTGCACTTGGTTCTCGTCGTCGTCATTGAGGTCGGCGAGGTTTCTGGAGGTGTCCCGCTGTTTCTGGGGGTTGTCGGAACCATGCCCTAAACCCTAAACCCTAAACCATGCAGGCCATGTCAGGCCATCCCGAAACCCTTAAATCCTTAAACCGATTTGGGGTTTGGGATGCAAAAGGGTTTGGCACTTAAGAGAGTCCTATGGCAAAAAGGGCTTGAACCCTTGAACCCTTAAACCCCTTAAACCCTCAGCCCCAAAAAAGAAGTAAACCATAACCCTAAGCCCTGAACCCGAACCCTAAACCCTAAACCCTAAACCCTAATCCCTAAACCCTAAACCCTAAACCCTAAACCCTAAACCCCAAGCCAAGGTACCAAAGTCCTGGGCTTCGTGGGGCTGCTCCGTGCGCTCCGCGCGATCCGACTCCTCCGGATCCTCCGCTTCTGCCGCGGCCTGCGTGTGTTTCTGTCGGCTTGCGCCTTGGCTTTTGAAGGCGTTTAGGGTTTAGGGTTTAGGGTTTAGGGGTTAGGGGTTAGGGGTTAGGGGTTTAGGGTTAGGGTTTAGGGTTTGCTTGAAGGTTCATGGGTACTTAGAGAAGTGGGGTTATAAAGTACCCTTAGTGAGGTTATAGCCATAGTTCTCCCCTACTTTATAACCCTACTTGCACGTACCCTAAAGAACCTCCAAGCGGGCGTCAGTCCAAAAGAGATGTAGTTGGCCCTAGATCCATGCCGTGGTTCCAGACGAACTATGGGTTTAGGGTTTAGGGTTTAGGGTTCTGGCTCCGTATATACTTACATGTATATGTAATCGCCCCGGAAATAGTCGGATTCCCTTTCAGTAGGGACCCCAAATAAAGGTACCCCTATAATATCGGAAACCCCCATATCCACTCTTCATATCCTTCATGCTCACCGGACCTAGGGTTTCAAGTGTCTTCATTAGACCCATGTGGCCTGAACAAAGAACAACGATCACAATGTCCTCCAACCTTTTTTTTAAACGTATCACCTGGACCCGTTGGTATTGTTGGTTTCGGTACCTGCGCATGCTACTTATGGGCCCAGGGCTTGATTGACCTTGGCAAGTTGGCATGTATTGTTGGACGACTGCAGAGGAAGTGCTTGCTGGATGGTTGTTTTTTCCTAACGTGGGCTTTTCCAGATACCGCCAGCCTTTCCTGATTCGAAGTGATTTGGGCTGTGGCCCCAGGATCAGTGCAACTGAACTGGGGCTGCCTTGCACTGTATCTTTGTGGTTGATGACATGAACACGTGGGGGTGCATGCTGTGGGCAGGGGGTTTCGCATCTCAAGATAGCTGCAAACTGGAGTTAGTCGGCTTGACAGCGTTAGGGGGATTGAAGAGGCCGCGAAGAGTTGGGGGCGCATGCCCATTTCGTGTGCATTTTGTGCACACTTCACGGGCCAGATACAGCTCGTAAAACATTGCCAGGCCCATATATATTCGAGGTTCTCCACATAAAGCCATGTTTCTTTGCCAGCGCTGTATGGGTAGGTGCTGCTAAGAATGACTTGAGCCAAGGCAAGACGTTTTTATCGTCGCTGGTGTGGGCGATGGTGCTGCTGGGCATTTTCTTGTCCATGGCTTCGCTGATGGTCGGGAATATGCTCCAAACGTACATCACGAACCCGATCGAAAATTGGGAGAAGCGAAAATGGATGTGGGAAAGGTACGGCACGGCATACAACGCGGCTTACACACTTTTCGAGGTGACCTTCGCCGGGTATCTCAGCCGTCCATTCAGTATTCGTTAATGTTTCCAAGTCAACCCAGCTTGGGCAGCGTTTCTTTCTTTATGAAGCGAGCATATCATAGAGACGTGATCATTATGATTGGAAGTCGGCCGCGTAGCATTTTGCCTGCAGGGTTCGCCTAGGCAAGTCTATGTGCTGTGGGCTCTTAGGTCCGTGTCGGCGGTATGTAGATGTATATACATATATATATATATGTGTGTGTGTGTGTGTAAGACGTAGTCTAATACAATATAAGATAAATATAACTCAATATAACATGAATCTACTATAGTAGACAATGCAATCTATACATACTATATACTATACTATATACACAATATACAATACATACAATCTATGCTATATATATATATATGTATTTAATATACATTTACATATATACATATATATATATATATGGTATGTATGCTAACCCACCCAACCTCCTTCGACAAACCACCCACCCTCCTTCGACAAACCAAAATGCGAGCATGAATCCCGGACTAAAGCCATTTAACAGAACGGGCACTTTTGAGTCACTTGCAGCTGCAAGCAAACCCTTATAAACCCTTATGAACCCTTATAAACCCTTATAAACCCCTTATAAAGCCCTATAAACCCTAAGCCCTACTTTAGCAGGGCTACAGGCTGGAGCCTTGGCCAAGTCCAGGACTCACACGCGGCGCGCCGTTCAATCTCACATTCGAGTGAGGGTGGTCATGTGCTCTTTGCTCCTGACTGGCAAACTTGGCCTTTCATTCCTTTCAGTTGCGCGCAAGGGGACAAGCGCTTCTTGGCCTCTCAGAAAATCGCTCGAAGCTTGACTTCTGCGCGCTCTGGGGCATTAAATGGCGTCGGGGACTGAGCGATGAGCTTCAGCGACAAGGGGTTCAGGCCACCGTCTGTCGCCATCCTAAAATCCTCGGTGCCAGACTTCTGATGCTCAGAGTCAGCTCTAAGGCTGAGAAAGAGGAGGATGCACGCCTCACTAAGGCATGTACCATGGCCAAAAGGCTCTCCCCCATCCTTTTTCTCAAAAACTTTAATTCTTCCGTGCAAACGCGCTTGCTGTGGCCGCAGCCCCGGGGCACGCCCGCCTCGCCAGTCTGAGTGAGGTGCAGCCTCTTCGGAGGGCTTTTGCTGATCTCAGTGGCAAGGGTAGCTGCACAGACCGCTCTACAGGCTCTGGCAAGTGATCCTCTTTTTCGAGTGGGTTGCGCTGTGACCTCCCAAACCCTCTTAGCCACAGGGTCCGACTCCCATTGGGGTGCTAAGCAAACCTCAGGACCAGTCTGGCTGGCTAGGAGGTGGATCAAGCGCCACAAGTGGACCAAGGAAGGTCGTCCGTGGACTTGGATAAACGAGCAGGCTAAGTTTGTGTTGTCACGCGGCGCCCTAGTTGCCTTCGGGCCCGACCGTGCCGGCTACTCGTTGCGCCCGCAGCTGGCTCAGCGGGAAAGGGCCAACTGGCTCACGCACTTAGGGAAGGCTGGCGCGCCTCTTGCTGGGCCGCTTTCTTGGCATCGGGCTCGAGAGCGGCTGCTCTTTTGCAGCGCATGAGCTGGCATGGAGGTCGCTCATGCTGCAAAGCGGGTCCAAAAGTATGCTAAGGACAACCCGAAGGACCGCTGTCAGGTCTATGCACTTCCGATCACTACGTATCGAAAGCCACTCTACAGCAGCAAAGGGAGACTGGTGGCGCTGCCTAGCTGTGAGCACGAGTGGACTTGTCCTCATCCCGTTGGGGCCAACACTGTTCATCAACCTGCTGATGTTTTGCAGAGAACACTAGCCTGGCCGGTGCTAAGGACTGCAGCTCCAAACGCTCAGCTAAGATATCATGATGAGCTTTTCATGAGACAAGTGGCGACCGTGCGCCGCGGCGTCCTGCTGGAGCGCTACGGCAAGGACGCCGCTGCAGAGGGAGAGGGCTAAGGCGGACGGCCCCCCGCTGCGGAAAGCACGAGCACTACTACTGCAGCTCGAACCGCATCTTCCATTTGCTACACATCGTTTTCCCTACCGAACCTAATACAAATGCCGAATTAACTGATACCGGCGAACCAGTCCCCGCCTCAACCAGGTGGACAGGTAGCAGATGCATTGACTGGGGCCTCCAAAAGTGCCAGTTTGCAGAACCCACCCTCCTTAACGAAAAGCATAGCGACCATATACTTGTTAGCTAGAATGGACCCAACACCCTGTGCAGTTTATGAGGCAGAGTCGCCTTGTCAGCTTACCCAATGTCGAAAAGCCCGAAAACACCAAACTTGACAAGTGGCAGGCCCTTGTCCAGCACCCCTGGGACCGACAAAACGTGCCAGTGCAAACTTGGGATGCTTTTTGCCAAAAACTGAGCCATGCCCGCGCCGGTGCCAAAGATGCCGTCACAGACGTCACAGACGCTCCAGCTCATGCTGGCCGGCAGTCTTGTGCAACCAAGCGCGGCCTGCCCCGCGCAGAAATGCAGTTCCCGCACCACCGTGCAGTCGCCAGGCAAGATGACTCCATCTTCTCTGCTAGACTCCGGAAACTTTGGTGCAGACAGCATGAATATTTCAAATTTCACTGTCACGCTGGTCTTCGTAATGAGGCGTCTGGAAATCTCCACTATCATCTCGAAAGGAAGCCTCGCCGCCTTGGCTATCCAGGCTGCCCCACAGACCCTGCTCGCCAGGAGCAGCTCCAGCAGTGGATAAACGATAACCTGCACTCCCGCGAAGAGAAGGCTAAACAAGCGGCTGTCACGCAGTGGCGGCGCCGTATGATGCACAGCGCGACAGTCAAGTTTTCAAATGGCTAACGCGGGATTTCAGAGGGATCTACGAAAATGGGCGCCCTCTTACCGCTGATAAACTTCACGGCAAAGCAGTGAAGTTTTGGCGCAAAATTTGGCCTAGCGACGAGGCAGATGCAAGCCAGCACAGATTGCGCCAGGCCCGCTCTCTTGCTCAGATAACCCTCCCCCCGAACTTCGTGAACTTATAAGGCCAGAGACTTCCAGCGCAGTTTCGCTCACGTGAGCGGCAAAGCTCCCGGCCTCGATGGCTGGACTCGGGAGAGCATCATGCAGCAGGGCGTCGAGCTCATCAAAATGGTCGAGCAGGGCGCCATAGGGCGCCCCTTGGCCCATGCTGTTGCTGTTGTGGCGTGCAAATCAAACAAAAAACCAGGTTTACTGGACTCGCTGAGACCAATCTCAGTTGGTAGTGTTTGGTATCGGGCTTACTCTCACATACGGATGGCCCAGTTAGCCAATTGGATTAGGGGCACACTGCCGCCTGAGCTCCATGGCGGCGTCAAAAATAGAGGAGTTCACTCTGCCCTCATAGTTCCCTTGGCTTCTCTTGAAATAGCCCAACCCACCAACGCCGTGCAGTTTGACAGCATCGACCCTTCTAGGCCTCGTTTTTTGGGTTCTGCCGACTTATCCTTAGGCCATTGATCGTCTTCATGCTGGCCACTCCCTCCGCCGCATGGGCGTCCCGCATACATTGTGCAACGCGCTGGGCCTACCGTCCTGGACAATGTGGGGGCCCTTCCTGAAGGGGGCCCGGCCAGCCCCCTCGGCCTCACCTGCGTCATCGCGGAGGCGCTTCGCCGAGTTAAGGCGCAACGTGGCGCCCAACACGCCGCATTTATTGATGATAGGACGTGGTTTGCGCGTTGTGCTGATGAAACAGTTGCCATTGCCCAAACGTGGAAACGTGAGATGAATCGCATCAATATGAGCGAAATAGATCTAAGCTTGCTTTTGCGGCGCTTGGGGTTGTTCGCGGCAAGGAAGTTCTCCCAGTTGCCCTTAATGCCACTGACCTGCAAGGATCTATAAAGGACAGGCCAAGAATTCTCGGCGCGCGCCTCATAATGCAGCGGGCCAGCAAGGCCGCCGAGGCGGAAGAACTTGCAAGACTATCAAAAGCAGCCAACCTTACCAGATGGGTGCGCTGTTTGCCGCACTCACTTCCCCGCAAGCTTTTCTTTTATCAAAGCACGGCTCTGGCGGTCGCTTCGGCTCCAGTCTATACCCGCCTAAACTCCTTGCGAGAGCTGAGTACTTTGCATTCTTGTTTTGCAAGTTTAAATAATAACGAACACGCATCCTTAGACATGCGAGGTCCTGTTTACCGCCTGCTAAGCGGCCACTCCGCAGACGCCGCCTACAGAGTGAGCATAGCCGCGGCGAGCCAAGTTTTGCTTGCAGCCGTTAAAGGAGACCTCACGCAAACACACTGGCCTCAACAACAAACTATGGGACCAATCGCTCTTACACGAAAGTGGATGGTCCACCAGGGTTAGATTGAAAACGCCCCCTGGACCTGGGTGCACCCGCATGCACAAATATACCTGGCGTGCCACGCCATGCCGCAGATGCCAGCACAGTTTTCACAATTTTCAGCCCAGAAGGATCAGGGCCAAATTGGAACTTGGGTCTCCCAGGCCCGATGGCGTTTCGCAAGAGGTGAGCTAGTCAGCCTGTGCTTTGCATGTGGTCATGATTCTCCAGACCTTGAGCATGAATGGGGTTGCCCCCTGCTCCGCACCACCGATGTGCAAGCCTCCGACGAGTTGGAAGCTTGGCTCGGCTGGCCGCAAAGTGCTTCTTCCACTGCATTCTTGCTTGACCTCACGCAAGTTCGTTGTAGGATCCTTGCCCATAGGTATCCGTGACCCCACTGCTCTCGCAGTAAGCTACAGTGCCCAAGGTTTTGGCACCGTGAGTTTCGTTTTTTTTCTCTCATTCCTGTTTGGCTGCAGTTGTCGCTGCAGCCCACTATTGTGCCTTTACGTGGCAATCCCTACTAGCTGGGTTCCCGACCACGTTTCGGTTCTACCCTAATTGGCGGGCCGTTGGCCCCACTCACTGTGCAGCCCCCTCGCTCTGATGTGTGATGTGTTGGTGCACTGCACAGCCGACAGGCCCGTAGGAGAGCGCCTCTCCCCATCTGTCTTGCTCGCGAGGATGCCGAAAGCCCGTGCACGGCTACGCATGATCAATTCCTCTCCTTGACGTGTGGCCCTCGATTTGCTGTGCCTCAAGCATTGTGTGACCACGAGCTCTGTAGGCCCGTGGCAGGCCCAGTGGGCCAAGGTGGCTTAGCGCATGTGCTGCCTCATGCTGGGCACGTTCGTCAGCTCACATTCCAGAGCCGCTGAGGCTCTCCGGCACCTCAGCTGGACCGACGTAGCCAAGTCGGCTAAGGGTATTTCAAAGTTTGTGGCCCAGCATCCAGTTTGTGGCCCAGCATCCAAGAGACTTCTTGCAGGTCTTCGCTGTCGCAAGTGACCACTATGTCCCTAAGGCACGCTTCTGCAGCAGCCAAGGGCTGCAAATCCCATCATGCGTTTGGGGCGAACCTATTCCTGATCGGGTACACGAATGGGCATGTCCCTCTCACTGTGGTAGTGAGGAACCGATGCAGCCTGCGGGACTGCAGGCCAAACTTGCCTGGCCTGCTTGGCCCGCGCATCTAAGGACTCCAGCTGAGAACATGCGTTTCCTGGCTCAGGTGGTGGCAGCCTGCCGCAGCACCCTGAGAGAGCGCTACGGCGCTGACATCGAGGACGAAGAGTAGCCCCTTCTTGGGTGGCGCAGGTCGGGTTATCTGGTTGTTTCCGGGTTCTGGGTTTGCTGGAATCTGCCAGCGTGAAACACAGAAATCCTCCGAACCGCGCAGGCCGGGGTTTTAGGGATGAATAGGGTTTGCCGGAATCTGGCGGGCGGGCGGGGTAAGAGCAAGGGCTTATACAATCTGCTTGTTTTCGGGTTCCAGGCTTTGCCGGAATCTGCCAGCGTGAAACCCAGAAATCCTGAAGGCTGAACCCTCCGAACCCCGCAGGTCCCGAGGTGGCTGGACCGCCTGAGGGTGCCGTTCTGAGACGCTGCGGGGGCTCAGGGTTTGTAATTGCGTTAGCGATGCTAGTTAAATTATCTGTGCAAATTGCATAAGCGATATTGGATTTAGATTTAGTATTAAAAAAGCTAAAGGCGTTATACATGTGTTCAATCATTGTTGTTTCGTTAGTTCTGTCTATTCTAGATTTTTCATTGACTATTTCTATTGCTTTAACATGTAATAGCTACGTAAGGAATGCCTCGCGAAATTTTAATCGTAGGATGTTAGACCTCAAGGGTCCATCAAACATTTGTCGTCGTGCCACAACAAAATGGTCGCCCATGTTTTCAATATGTTTTACCATATATATATATATATATATGTGCCATGGACCTTTAGGTATAATGTGATGACTTGCTTTGGGTTTTACTTCAACAGTACTAACAGTTATCAAATGAGTACTTGCGTTTTATATTATGCATATTGCTACTAGAAAGTAGGTGACATTTTATGGCTTTTGGGCTCATGGTCTAGGGTTGTGCATTCAACGGTTATAAAAGGATTGTGCGAACAGTCCAGGGTTTATCACCCCTTCCTGTTGTCGAGGAGAAAAGGGGTCGGATAACAGGAGAAGATCAAGGAACCATGGACTGTGTTACATTCAGTCACTATTCACTTTACACCCTCTCCTCTCTTCCCTTTCTTAGAAGAAAAGGAAAGTGGAAGGAATCATCAAAGAAAAAGTCCGTCTCACTACCTTCATCCACCGTCTCCTCTCTTTTTTTTTTCTCTCTCTCTCTCTCTCTCACTCTCTCTCTCTCTCTCTCTCTCTCTCTCTCTCTCTCTCTCTCTCTCTCTCTCTCTCTCTCTCTCTCTCTCTCTCTTGGCTCTTCTTACCGAGGAGAAGAATGGCTACATATAAAGCACACATGTCAATCTCAACCCATTCGTCCTCCCTCTTCTGGCTGCTCTCTCACTTCTAGCTTTTGTCTCTTCTTGTTTTGCTTATGGAGGAGAGAATGCATAACACTAGATGAGCGAAGCACATGGACGGGAAGCGGAGAGAGAAGCAAGTAGTTTTTTGTTGCATAAGGAGGCCCACTCTCCCCCTAGGGCAGAGATGAGTTCCCCTGTTCCCTTCCTCTTGCCTTCTTTAATCTCTCCCCTGCGTTCCAAGTTTTCCGTTCCTTCGTTTACGGAGACAGAAAGTTGTATATACAAGGACGAAGACGGTTCCCCTGTCCAGCATGTTTTTTGATCTTCCCATTCAGCGAGAAAGGAACAGACAACAGGGGAAAGCACAAGGAACAAGAGAGTTTAAGCAAGCTAGATAACAACAAGGAAAAGAAAGAGGAAGCCACGAGCAGAATGTACAAGAAAAACACGAGGAAGGAATAAGTGGTGCTCTTCTTGCAGAATGGAGATTTAAGAACACAAGCCAATCTCAGTACATTGATCCTCCCTCTTCTCTCTGCTCTCTCCCTTCTAGCTTTTGTCTCTTCTTGTTTTGCTTGTGGAGGAGAGAATGCATAACGCTAGATGAGCGAAGCACATGGGTGGGAAGAGATAGAGAGGGCAAGTACTTGTTTGTTGCATAAGGGACCTAATTTTCCCCTAGAGCAGGGATGAGTTCCCGTGTTCCCTTCCTTTTGCGTTCTTTGATCCCTCCCCTGCGTTCCAACTTTTCTGTTCATTCTTCTAGGGAGAAAATAGGAAGTAAACCAAAGGACGAAGACGGTTCCCTGTCCTCTTGCGCTTTTTCTTTTGAACTTAATTACCCATTCAACGAGATAAGAACAGACAACAAGAGGAAAACAACATACATGCGACAAACATTTTTTCAGGAGAAGGGAGTCGGATAACAGGTGAAGAACAAGGAAGACATCCATCCTCTCCTCTGCTCTCTTATCTTGCTCTCTTATCTCTCTTCTCGGGCTCTGTTCTTGCCGGAAAGAAAGATGAATGTCCAAGAACCCAAGATCATCTCGTTACCTTCGTCCTCGCTCTCCTCTCTTCTCGCTTTTTCTCTGCTCTGTGTTTTTCTTATGGAGGAGAGAATAGTAAACAGTCTCGCGAAGTCGGATTTGGGGCTGCGCGCGGGGATCTCCCCCCACAAACCCCTCGAAAGAACGAAAGAAAGCGGGCAGCTGTTCGTTGCAAGGCTCCCCCTAGAGACCTAGTGCAGGCCTGAGTTCCCTGGGCTCGTCTTCCCCTAGAGCGCAGTTGAGTTCCCTTATTCCTCAGTTTTGCCTTCATCCCTCCCCTGCGTTCCAAATTTTCTAAGCAGAACGCACAAGAAAACACGAGGAAGGAATAACAACTGACAAAGATAAGTGCCCACACCCAGTCTCACTGCATTCATCCTCTAATCCTTTCTTCTTTCTCTTCTGTGGTTCTCTTCTTGCAGAATGAAGATTTAAGAACACAAACCAATCTCACTACATTCATCCTCCCTCTTCCCTCTGCTCTCTCCCTTCTAGCTTTTGTCTTTTCTTGTTTGTCTTGTGGAAGAGAGAATGCATAACACTACATGAGCGAAGCACATGGACGGGAAGAGAAAGAAGCAAGTACTTGTTTGTTCTGAGTTCCTCTGTTCCCTTCCTTTGCGTTCTTTAATCCTTCCCCTGCGTTCCAACTTTTCTGTTCCTTCTTTCAAGGAGAAAGAAAAGGGTAAATACAAGGGCGAAGACGGTTCCCCTGTCCACTTGCGCATGTTCTTTTGGTCTACCCGTTCAGCTAGAAAGGAACAAACAACAGGGGAAACACAAGGAACTAACAAGAGTGCTTAAGCAAGCTAGATAACAACAAAAAAAAAGGAAGCCGCAAGCAGAATGTACAAGAAACACACAAGGAAGAAATAACAAATGATAAAGATAAGCGCCCTTACTCAGTCTCACTGCAATCATCCTCCATGTGGTTCTCTTGTTACAGAATGAAGATTTAGGAACAATCTCACCATTCATCCTCCCTCTTCTCTCTGCTCTCTCCCTTCTAGCTTTTGTCTCTTCTTGTTTTGCTTATGGAGGAGAGAATGCATAACACTAGATGAGCGAAGCACCTGGACGGGAAGAAAGAGAAGCAAGTACTTGTTTGTTGCGTAAGGCCCACTCTCCCCCTAGGGCAGGGATGAGTTCCCGTGTTCCCTTCCTTTTGCCTTCTTTAATCTCTCCCTTGCATTCCAACTTTTCCGTTCTTCGTTTAAGGAAAAAAAAGAAGGTATATACAAGGACGAAGACGGTTCCCCTGGTTCTTTTGATCTTCCCATTCAGCGAGAAAGGAACAGACAACAAGAGGAAAACAACAAACCTTTGACTAACGTGCGGTTCTTTCAGGAGAAGAAGGAGTCGGATAACAGGAGAAGAACAAGGAAGAGGTAAACATGAAAATATGTCACTCTTCTATTTACACACTCCTCATCTCTCCGCTCTTCCCTTTCTTGCCTGTTGGAGAAGAAATGAGGAAGAAAATAAACCAAAAAAAAGCAAGGGGGAGGCACCCTGATTCATTCTCACTGCCTTCATCCATCCTCTCCTCTGCTCTCTTATCTTGCTCTCTTATCTCTTCTCGGGCTCTGTTCTTGCCGGAAAGCAAGATGAATGTCCAAGAACCCAAGATCATCTCGTTACCTTCGTCCTCGCTCTCATCTCTTCTCGCTTTTTCTCTGCTCTTTGCTTTCTTATGGAGGAGAGAATTGCAAACAGTCTCGCGAAGTCAGATTTGGGGCGGCACGCGTGCGCGTGGGGGTCTCCCACAAACCCCTCGAAAGAAAGAAAGAAAGCGGGCAGCCGTTCGTTGCGAAGGGGGTCTCGAGCCCTAGTGACCTAGTGCAGGCCTGAGTTCCCTGGGCTCGTTTTCCACTAGAGCGCGGTTGAGTTCCCTTATTCCTCAATTTTGCCTTCATCCCTCCCCAACTTTTCTGAGCAGAACGCACAAGAAAACACGAGGAGGGAATAACAGATGACAAAGATAAGTGCCCACACCCAGTCTCACTGCATTCATCCCCTAATCCTCTCTTCTTTCTCTTCTGTGGTTCTCTTCTTGCAGAATGAAGATTTAAGAACACAAACCAATTTCACTACATTCATCCTCCCTCTTCCCTCTGCTCTCTCCCTTCTAGCTTTTGTCTCTTCTTGTTTTTCTTGCCGAAGAGAGAATGCATAGCACTGGATGAGCGAAGCACATGGACGAGAAGAGAGAGAAGCAAGTACTTGCTTGTTCTGAGTTCCTCTGTTCCCTTCCTTTGCATTCTTTAATCCCTCCCTCCGTTCCAACTTTTCTGTTCCTTCTTTCAAGGAGAAAAAAGAAGGTAAATACAAGGACGAAGACGGTTCCCCTGTCCACTTGCGCATGTTCTTTTGGTCTACCCATTCAGCTAGAAAGGAACAGACAACAGGGGGAAACACAAGGAACTAACAAGAGTGTCTGGTGCTTGACCGCACCCTGGCCCCTTGCTCTCAAAGGGCTACTGTATACTTTGCACACAAACTCCAACATCGAACCTCAAGGCTTCAAGGCCTTTCTGACGCGGGCACATACGCATGAAACTTCTTCAGCTTCGGGAAGTTTACTCGCTTAACCAACTTCCCGTACTCACAGTACGCAGTTTGTCGAAGCAAAGGTGCTCGCAGGGGTATTTTCATCTTCGTATAGCCGTCCGAATCTTGCCACCCGGCCCGAGTCGCACGTGCGATGGTCTCCGCTGTTTGGTCAAGCCACCACAAACGCCACGCTTGTTGCAAAGGTCCAAAGCCGCCTGCCTGGCAGAGAAGTGTTCATCTTTGGTACCCTCGCAGAATTTCGTCATGCAGTTCGCAATGGCATCTTCCAACGCATCAAAAGATTGAAACTGACCACGTCGACAAAAGGACTCGGCAGCGCGAAGCACCCCAGGCAGATTAACAGTGGTGATCCCTGTTTGTCTGTACGCTTTAGATCTCCGCGAGCTCAAGATGATGTTCGTGAACTCCTTCTTGTCTTTGGCTTTCAGCAACTTCATTGCAACCCCCCTGGGACTTTGCATGTATCTGACGGCAAAACAAATCGCGACAGACCAATAATCAGAACGAGCTTGTTTGACCACATCTTGTAGCTCCGGTGAAACAGCGTCTCTGAATCTGTCGATGTGACAGAAGCGGGTGGTGGACATGGCTTCAAGGATCTCATTCAGCTTCGGAATGCTGTAGAACCTTTGTGGCAGGCATGCCTTTCCCAACCAAGGTCTTGGATGGCCCTGCTCTCTGCCAGAGTGTAGCTTGCGCAAAGATATTCGAAGTCTTCGATGCACAGCCCAATGCCACGCCAAGTCCTGTGACGGCTTATTTGTGGCAGGAAACGACCATTGCAAGAGCCCGAACGTTTCCTCATTCCACCCACGCCAGAACAGCCACCCTGTCTTGCGCCGTTTACAACTTTCCCGTGGGAACACTTCTTGCACAGACCTCGTCGTGACAGATTGTAAACGCCAGCGCGACGTACACCCTGGAGTCCACAGCTCTTGCATGTTGTCCATTGCGCATACGGCATTGTTTCTTAACGCCCAGAAAGAGAAGTCACAGTAGTGAGAACAGCTACAATACAGGCAGTGCAAAGCGAGGGTATGGCTGGGGTGTTGTATTGTGAGGCGACGTCTTAAAAAAGGGGCCGTTGTGTTACATGCAACATCCGAAGACCATCAAGACTGCGACTCACGCCTTGTGCTGAAACTTTCGGCCGTTACGTTTGGGCTCTGCGAGACTGAGCCAAGAGAAACTGTAGCGACTGTGTACATCCTCAACAAGCCTTAAAACCTACCGTAGCTCTTTCCCACAAGGATCCCTGCCCCTCTTTGCAACAAATGCTGCTTCAGGCAGCAAAGCTTTGTGCTTTGTCTCTTTGGAGGGGAACTTCGACACAAAGTCCTAGGGACCAGGGCCTGCAGTTTGTTTCTAGAACTGAGACCAGAAATCTTAGGGGCCAGGGCTTGCGATTTGTCTCTTTGGAGGAGAACTGAGACCAAACATCTTAGGGACCAGGGCTTGCGTCTCTTTGAGAAGAGCTGAGACCAAAACTCTTGGGGACCAGGGCTTGCGATTTGACTTTTTGGAGCAAATATTGACCCCAAAATCTTAGAGACCAGGGCTTATGATTTGACTCTTTGGAAATTTGAACCCAACATCTTAGGGACCAGGGCTTGCGATTTGACTCTTTGGAGCAAATATTGAACCCAAAATCTTAGGGACCAGGGCTTGCGATTTATCTCTTTGGTCAATCGAAAAATCTTAGGGCTAGGGCTTGCGATTTGACCCTTTGGATTAAAAGAACCCACTATCTCAGACTCTTTGGAGGAAAAACCCAACACTTTAGGGTCCAGGGCTTGCGAAGCAAGCTAGATAACAGCAAGAAAAAGAAAGAGGAAGCCACGAGCAGAATGTACAAGAAACACACAAGGAAGGAATAACAAATGATAAAGATAAGCGCCCTTTCTCAGTCTCACTGCATTCATCCTCCATGCGGTTCTCTTGTTACAGAATGAAGATTTAAGAACACAAACCAATCTCACCACATTCATCCTCCCTCTTCTCTCTGCTCTCTCCCTTCTAGCTGTTGTCTCGTCCTGTTTTTCTTATGGAGGAGAGAATGCATAACATTAGATGAGCGACGCGCATGGACGGGAAGAGAGAGAAGCAAGTACTTGTTTGTTGCAGACGGTAGCCCTACTCTCCCCTAGGGCAGGGATGACTTCCCCTGTTCCCGTCCTTTTGCCTTCTTTAATCTCTCCCCTGCGTTCCAACTTTTCCGTTCCTTCGTTTAAGGAGTAAGAAGGGGGTATATACAAGGACGAAGACGGTTCCCCTGTGCCCCTGTCCAGCATGAGCTTTTGATCTTCCCATTCAGCGAGAAAGGAACAGACGATAAGAGGAAAACAACAAACCTTTGACTAACCTGCGGTTCTTTCAGGAGAAAAAGGAGTCGGATAACAGGAGAAGAACAAGGAAGAGGTAAACGTGCAAATATGTCACTCTTCTATTTACACACTCTCCTCATCTCTCCTCTCTTCCCTTTCTTGCCTGTTGGAGAAGAAATGAGGAAGAAAATAAACCAAAAACTAATGGGGAGACGCCCTGATTCATTCTCACCGCCTTCATCCATCCTCTCCTCTGCTCTCTTATCTTGCTCTCTTATCTCTCTTCTCGGGCTCTGTTCTTGCCGGAAAGCAAGATGAATGTCCAAGAACCCAAGATCATCTCGTTACCTTCGTCCTCGCTCTCATCTCTTCTCGCTTTTTCTCTGCTCTTTGCTTTTCTTATGGAGGAGAGAATTGCAAACAGTCTCGCGGAGTCGGATTTGGGGCTGCACGCGTGCGCGTGAGGGTCTCCCCCCACAAACACCTCAACGAAAGAAAGAACGAAAGAAAGAACGAAAGAAAGAACGAAAGAAAGAACGAAAGAAAGAAGAAAGACAAAAAAAGAAAGAAGGAAAGCACAAAGAAAAAACAAACAAGGAAAGCAGGCAGCTGCTCGTTGCAAAGGGGGTCTCGGCTCCCCCTAGTGCAGGCCTGAGTTCCCTTGTTCCCTCCATTTTGTCACATGGACGAGAAAGGAGAGAAGCAGGCAGTTGTGTTGCAAAAAGTGGCCCCTCCCAGGGCTGAGTTCCCCTGTTCCCTCCAGTTTGTCTGCAATCCACCCCCCCTGAGTTCCAACAGTTCTGTTCAGATAGGACAAAACGGCTCCCCTGTTCATTTGTGCGTGTTCTTTCAACAGACTCATTCAGCGAGAAGGAACAGACAACAAGAGGAATACACCAAGGAATGAACAAAAGTGTTTTTTCGTTTTTCTTATCGAGGAGAGAAAGGGGTCGGAGAACAGGAGAAGGACAAAGAACAACTCAATTGTCGTAACTCTCCTCTCATCCCTTTCTTGCCTTTGGGAAGAAGAAAGAAAGAAGGAAAGAATAAACAACAAATTCTGAGAGGCGCCACTATTCAACCTCACTACCTTCATCCACCCTCGCCTCTCTTCTTCCTCTTCTTTGAATGTTTGTGTAAGGACACAAATCCATCTCACTACAAGTTCGTCCCGCTTCTCGGCGCCTCTCTCTCTCTCTCTCTCCTCTCTCTCTCTCTCTCTCTCTCTCTCTCTCTCTCTCTCTCTCTCTCTCTCTCTCTCTCCTCTCGCTCTTGTCTCTTCTTCTTGTTCTTCCTGGGGGCGGCCTTGGGCAAGGGGGGGCTGGAATTTAAGTCGCCCTTAAGTTTTTGGAAAACTGAGCTCCCAAAATGACAAATCGCAAGCAGTGTCCCCCTTAAGTGTTTGGAAAATGGAGCCCCCAAAATGACAAATCGCAAGCAGTGCCCCCTTAAGTTTTGGAAAACAGAACTTCCAAAATGACAAATCGCAAGCAGTGTCCCCCTTAAGTGTTCGGAAAACTGAGCTCCCAAAATGACAAATCGCAAGCAGTGTCCCCCTTCAGTTTTTGGAAACGGAGCTCCCACAAATCGCAAGCTGTGTCCCCCCTCATTTTTTTTTGGTAAGCTGAGCTCCCAAAATGACAAGTCGCAAGCAGTGCCCCCCTGAAGTTTTGGAAAACAGAGCTTCCAAAATGACAAATCGCAAGCAGTGTCCCCCTTAAGTGTTTGGACAACTGAGCTCCCAAAATGATGAATCGCAAGCAGTGCCCCCCCTAAAGCTTTTGGAAACCTGAGCGCCCAAAATGACAATTCGCAAGCAGTGTGCCCCTTAAGCTTTTGGAAAACGGAGCTCCCAAAATGTCAAATCGCAAGCAGTGTCCCCCGAAAGTTTTTGAAAACGGAGCTCCCAAAATGACAAATCGCAAGCAGTGTCCCCCTTGCTGTAAGTTTTTGGAACACTGAGCTCCCACATAAATACTCAAGGTTAGATAGTTTAGATAGTTTAGGTGGTTTCGGGCCTTTCTACCCTGTCCCCCTGGCCCCCCCTGGCCCGCCTGGCGCCCCTCGGGTTTTGCCCATGGCAAAGAGAAGATGGTACTCGTCTTCGTCTTTCCTCTCTTTCTAAGGAATAGAAGAGACCGGAAGCAAGGAGAGGGACGGACCAAACAAGGCGCAAAGAAGGTGCATCTCTCCCCTGTCCCTTTTGAATGAGAAAGAACCATTCTTGCTCTTCACAGATAGGTGTCCTCCCACCTCTTCAGGAAATCTCCTTTCCCTTATTTTGCTTGTTGAAGCGAAAAAGAACAAGAACAGATAGAAAGAGAGGAAAGGGAAAGAGTAAGTAAAGAATAAGTAAAGAGAGGAGCTCTTCACCCCTCTCTAGCAAATATGTGCTTTTCCTTCTCGGGGTGTGTCGCTTTTTCTCCCTTGAAGATGCAGAAAACGATTGAAAAAAGGACACCCATTCCATCGCCCCTATGTATAGAGTGAGATACCATGAGCATCAGCTGCGTTTGCTGCCAATCCAAAACGGTGTCTCTTTAATCGCTTTCTGTGTCTTCAAACGAGCAAAAGGGATACCCCTAAGTGCTTTCTTTTGGGATGTCTTTTTTTGGCTTGAAAACACAGAAAACGTAAAAAGGACGCCTGCTTCCATCGCGCATAGAGTGAGATAGAGAGGCTGAGAATGGGTAGGGACAGGAAAGAGAGAAAGCTAAAGAAAAAACGAAAGAAAGAAAGATAGCGACAGAGATAGGGTTGCGATTTGGCTCTTTGGAGGAAAAATTGAACCCAAAATCTTAGAAACCAGGGCTTGCGATTTGGCTCTTTGGAGGAAAACTTGAACCCAAAATCTTAGGGACCAGGGCTTGCGATTTGGCTTTTTGGAGGAAAACTTGAACCCAAAATCTTAGGGACCAGGGCTTGCGATTTGGCTCTTTGGAGGAAAACTTGAACCCAAAATCTTAGGGACCAGGGCTTGCGATTTGGCTCTTTGGAGAAAAAATTGAACCCAAAATCTTAGGGACCAGGGCTTGCGATTTGGCTCTTTGGAGGAAAACTTGAACCCAAAATCTTAGGGACCAGGGCTTGCGATTTGGCTCTTTGGAGAAAACTTGAACCCAAAATCTTAGGGACCAGGGCTTGCGATTTGGCTCTTTGGAGGAAAACTTGAACCCAAAATCTTAGGGACCAGGGCTTGCGATTTGGCTCTTTGGAGGGCTTAGGGACCATTTGGAGAAAAAATTGAACCCAAAATCCTTAGGGACCAGGCTTGCGATTTGGCTCTTTGAGGAAAACTTGAACCCAAACCTTAGGGCCAGGGCTTGCGATTTAGCTCTTTGGCTGGAGGAAAACTTAAAACCCAAATCTTAGGGAACCAGGCTTGCCGATTTTGGCTCTGTTGGAGGAAAACTTGAAACCCACAATGCTTGGGACCAGGGCTTGCGATTTTGATCTTTGGAGTGAAACTTAACCCAAAATCTTTTTAGGGACCAGGGGCTTGCGATTTGGGTCTTTGGAGGAAAACTTGAACCCAAAATCTTAGGGACCAGGGCTTGCGATTTGGCTCTTTGGAGGAAAACTTGAACCCAAAATCTTAGGGACCAGGGCTTGCGATTTGGCTTTTTGGAGGAAAACTTGAACCCAAAACCTTAGGGACCAGGGCTTGCGATGTGGCTCTTTGGAGGAAAACTTGAACCCAAAATCTTAGTGACCAGGGCTTGCGATTTGGCTCTTTGGAGGAAAACTTGGACCCAAAATCTTAGGGACCAGGGCTTGCGATTTGGCTCTTTGGAGGAAAACTTGAACCCAAAATCTTAGGGACCAGGGCTTGCGATTTGGCTGTTTGGATGAAAACTTGAACCCAACATCTTAGGGACCAGGGCTTGCGATTTGGCTCTTTGGAGGAAAACTTAAACCGAAAATCTTAGGGACCAGGGCTTGCGATTTGGCTCCTTGGGGGAAACTTGAACCCGAAATTTTGGGGACCAGGGCTTTGGGGGGAAACTTGGGCCGAGCATCTTAGGGACAAGGGCTTGCGATTTGGCTCTTTGGAGGAAAACTTGAATCGAACATCTTAGGGGCCAGGACTTGCGATTTGGCTGTTTGGATGAGAACTTGAACCCAAAATCTTAGGGACCAGGGCTTGCGATTTGGCTCTTTGGAGGAAACTTGAACCCAAAATCTTAGGGACCAGGGCTTGCGATTTGGCTCTTTGGAGGAAAACTTGAACCCAAAATCTTAGGGACCAGGGCTTGCGATTTGGCTCTTTGGAGGAAAACTTGAACCCAAAATCTTAGGGACCAGGGCTTGCGATTTGGCTCTTTGGAGGAAAACTTGAACCCAAAATCTTAGGGACCAGGCTTGCGATTTGGCTGTTTGGAGGAAAACTTGAGCCGAAAATCTTAGGGACCAGGGCTTGCGATTTGGCTCTTTGGAGGAAAACTTGAACCCAAAATCTTAGGGACCAGGCCTTGCGATTTAGCGCTTTGGGTGAAAACGTGAACTCAGAATCCCCCCCCCCCCACTTTCGGATTTAAATTATTTAAATTATTTAAATTATTTGAGTGATTTAAATTATTCAAATTATTTAAACTATTTAGATTATGTAAATTATGTAAATTATGTAAATTATTTGAATTATTGAATTCCCGGCCGAATTGAATAATTTAAATAATATAAATCCGAAACCTGCCCGTCACATTTAAATTATGTAAATAATTTAAGTCCGAAAAGGCGGGGGAGCCCGGGCCTCCCCCCAATACTAAATTACGAGCCCGGCCTCCCCCCAATACTAAATTACGAGCCCGCACCTCCCCCCAATATTAAATTACGAGCCCGCGCCTCCCCCCAATACTAAATTACGAGCCCGGGCCTCCCGTAATACTAAATTACGAGCCCGCGCCTCCCCCCAATACTATCTAACCTCTGGCTGGGGGCGACCCAGAGCGAATTAAAACTTTCTAAACTATCTAAACTATCTAAACTATCTAACCTCTATTTTGGGAAAAAAGGAGGTTAGATAGTTTAGATGGTTTAGGGGCTCGTCTCAACTATCTAAACTATCTAAACTGTCTAAACTATCTAACCTCCTTTTTTCCCAAAACCGAGGTTAGATAGTTTAGATAGTTTAGAGGCTCGTCTAAACTATCTAAACTATCTAAACTATCTAACCTCCTTTTCTCCCAAAATGGAGGTTAGATAGTTTAGATAGTTTAGATAGTGTAGATAGTTTAGAAAGTTTCAAACCTCCTGGGGGCCTCCCCGGAAAGAGGTTAGATAGTTTAGATAGTTCAGGGGCTTCCTGAACTATCTAAACTATCTAAACTATCTAACCTCTGGCTGGGGACGACCCAGAGGGAATTGAAACTTTCTAAACTATCTAAACTATCTAAACTATCGAAACTATCTAACCTCTGTTTCTCCCAAAATCGAGGTTAGAATGTTTAGATAGTTTAGGGGCTCGTCTAAACTATCTAAACTATCTAAACTATCTAACCTCCTTTTCTCCAAAAATCGAGGTTAGATAGTTTAGATAGTTTAGATAGTTTAGAAAGTTTCAAACCTCCTGGGGGCCTCCCCGGAAAGAGGTTAGATAGTTTAGATAGTTTAGATAGTTCAGGGGCTTCCTGAACTATCTAAACTATCTAACCGCTTTCCGGGGAGGCCCCCAGGAGGTTTGAAACTTTCTAAGCTATCTAAACTATCTAAACTATCTAACCTCTGTTTCTCCCAAAATCGAGGTTAGATAGTTTAGATAGTTTAGGGGCTCGTCTAAACTATCTAAACTATCTAAACTATCTAAACTATCTAACCTCCTGTTTCTCCCAAAATCGAGGTTAGATAGTTTAGATAGTTTAGGGGCTCGTCTAAACTATCTAAACTATCTAAACTATCTAACCTCCTTTTCTCCCAAAATCGAGGTTAGATAGTTTAGATAGTTTAGATAGTTTAGAAAGTTTCAAACCTCCTGGGGGCCTCCCCGGAAAGAGGTTAGATAGTTTAGATAGTTTAGATAGTTCAGGGGCTTCCTGAACTATCTAAACTATCTAAACTATCTAACCTCTTTCCGGGGAGGCCCCCGGGAGGTTTCAAACTTTCTAAACTATCTAAACTATCTAAACTATCTAA